>PVKS010029237.1:0-25577 GCA_004027875.1 Aplodontia rufa | reverse complement strand
TGGGGTCCGGGCACCCTCCTGTATCATCAGTGCCTCCTTAAAAGTGGGAAACATTAGTGAAAATCCTGTTGGTGCCACCCTTTGATGAGCATTTATTTGATCCCAGTTTCTTCTTATACTTCTTACCCCAGCTTCCCACTCCTGCGTTTCCCCTTCTCAGCTCTCCCATGATGGATCCCCCCCCTTACCTAAAGCCATCATGCCTTGATAAATATATATGATCATTGAAATACTTTTTAACAAAAAACAGATTCTATATTATATATATATATATATACGTATATATATAAAGATATATAGAGATGCATTCATAGGGGTTGGCTGGGAGGAGGAAGGAGACCATTCTGTGACCAAAATACCTTGGTCATTTTTTTTTTTTTTTAATTGCCTTATTTCCTTAGGGCTGAGCCTTGTTGTGACACATCAAGCTTTTCTGTAGATGTTGTCTTGGCTTCCCACCAGAGTAAGCATTTATATGCTCTGCTTTTAGTTTATATATACATACATAATGTTTTTCCTTTCTTAATTTTATCTTTTTATTTGGGATCAGCTTCTTGCACTCCTTTCCTAACTCAACCCTTTGTCTCATTTTCTGTCACCTGATCACTTCATGTTTTGTTTTTGATAGTGGTCCCTGGATGAGGCACTTCTGTCAATCTTTTATTAAAGACCTTAGTCCCAGCAGCAGAATGGAAAAATCTTGAAACCTTGTCTGATGCTTATGGTAGCTATGGAGGATGTGTTCAAAATACTACTGACGCAGGCACCTTCTTGGTGCTGGAGAGTCAAAGGCATCTCCTTTCATTAGCTCCTCTAAGCATCAAGAATCAGAAGTCTCTGTGGAATTGTACAAGAGACCCTTTAAAGGGGATAATCCGGGATCTGTTTGTATAAATTGTCAAAAAGTGGTCAAATAATAAATAGGGACTTTCAGTAGGAAAAAGAGGTGCTCAGAAGAGGAAGTGATTAATAGTTGGGTTCAGAAGTTAGTGGAGTATTTGGACTTTGGTACCATTGTCTTCCAAGGTAGCTCTAAACCTTAATGTATAGGCTTTTGAGTTCACACTCTTGAAAGGAAATACACTTCCTCTTTTGAACATCCCTGTAGTTTCTTTCCCATTATGTTGTTAAAGAACATCAGCTAATAAATCTGTTTCAGGTTTCCATCCTGCAGAACTACAGAGTATGTGCTAGTGGCAAGACAGTGGTTCTTATGATTTTTTTTCCCCCTTAATTCTTCCTTATATGTACTTGGGTGGTTCCTAAGGGAAAGGGAAGCACATGATCATGGGATTGATAGCCCAGAACAAAAAGAAATCTTGTCTTACCACTGTGGTTTATAGGAGAGATTGGGAGAAATCATCCTGCTTTCTCCGTGGCCTGATTCCAGAAGAGACTGATCCAAAAATTATAGCGGCAGGGAACTCTTAGTGCATTTGGCACTGAGATTTAAATGCAACCAGAATTGTCCTCAAAGCCCAGCCATTAAAGCATTGTCTCTCTTGACCTTCTGGTATCTTGTTAGAGAGCTTTTCACTGTGAGGAAGTGTGGAAATGGCTGTGTGTATGTGTGTCAACCTGTTAGGTTGGGGATAGGTTTTCTGTTAGCCAATATTAAAAGAGACCTGCAATAAAAAATTACCCTGATCTGATAGAGAAGTGTTTGTGTATGACTGTGTGTATGACTGTGTGTTCGTGCCTGTATATATCTACATACAGATAAGAAATTATATTTGAAATTGTTGGAAATAAATTCAGATCAAAATGCCTTTCAGGCCCATTACCTAGAAATCTGCCTTAAAACCTGGGTATGCTCCTGAGGTCATTTCTCTGCTTTTGCTAAATCAGTTATAATTATGACTGGGGGGATATTCTGCACTTTTTAAAGAAGAAACTATTTTTGTGTGAAAGTGAAACCCAACATCCAGCTCTATAGCAGAGTCTTTGTTCTTAAGTCTTTTTATCTTGGCTACCTATAGATGATACTATGATTCTACTATACATTTTATATAAAAATCCATTTAAATTAAGTTTTGGGTAACTATGTTGTTAAACTGAAATATAATAGCTGTTAATACTCTAAACAATAGTTCACTCCATTTGGTCCTTTCTCTATAGACTTAATGCTGTTATCAACACTCAGGAACTATTGCAAGAAACTTTACCCAGATCAGATTCAGAATGCTGAAGTAAAAGTTGTCCGTGACTAGCCACCATCACACCCTTTAATTCCACTGAAAGGCAGAACTTAGAGCCTATTATTTTATGTCTGTAATCATGTACTTTGGCATCTTATGGAGGAAAGGGGCAGGATAACATGCTGGAATGTACAGTATTTTGCTCCATAGAGCATTTCAGTATGAAATTATTAGATGCAAACTAGCATAATGATGCTGAGAACTACAAGTTTTTAGATAAGGTTATTTGATGGTGTTTCTCTCTTGGGTTAAAAGTTGCTGTTTCATTATCATTACCATGAGTGAATTTATATCCATTTCTTTCCACTTAGCCTATTTCCTTCCTAGATCCAAATGCCAAATGGAATCTGCTTCTGTCTCCCAGCAGCAGCAAACCACTCAGTCTTTTCCATGAGAAGTTAGGAGGCTACATTCCTTGAGTCAGGAGCTCATTATTGAAAATCCCCTTTCCCTGAACTTTTGGCCAGCAGGAATTAATGTAACTGACATGCATATTCTGATTTTTTTTCATGATTTTTAAAATTATTATAATTTTTGATGACCAAACCTTGCAGGCTTGGGAAAAACCATGACTAGTAATATGAAAGCACTCATTGTCTTGTTCTTTCAGGTTGCCCATTCACATTCATCTGCTTATCACTTGACTGTCTCACTTTTTGCCCAGAGAAGTATCAACCCACACCGTTTTCCTTCAGGGACTTTCTAACTGGCACTCTGTTTTTGGGTGCTATGAAGAATGCAGTTTAATGGATATTTCTCAGCCTAGTTTCAGAATAAATAGAACCTTTGATCCCAAAAAGAATAGACTGAAGTATGGGGTAAAGATTATGATTGGGGGAGGGTTGGAGACAAAAGCTGTAAATTACTATGGCTGATTTATTTCTACTATATACATATATATATATATTTTTTTTTTTGCTTTTGTATATCCTATATAGGAAACTAAGCATTGTATTTTTTTAACAAATCTGAGAAAGCACTATGAACTGCAGGTGTTTTGACTTTCAGAATATTTTTTGTATTGTTAATATCTTCACATTGTGTGAATACTGGAAGCTGCAGATCTTTGCTAAGACGCAATACATTTATATACTTTTTGAAGGGTTTTTTCTGGGGTGCTAATCAGGCCCCTGTTATGCTTTGGGAGAGCCCTGGTGCTACATGCTTAAAGTTTTCATTCAGTTTTAAGTATCCTGATGCCTTTTGGACCTTGGGATCAGATCAAAGGAATTTCAGAGATCAGGTACCAAGGAAATGAGGTCAGTTTGGCTGCCTCAAGTATTAAGGGGCCCCATACATAGCTCTCCTTCCCTTTAGCCAAAGCTGAGTAGCATCTTGGGGTTGGGAGGAGAAATATGAAATCTCAGAGTTCATCTTTCCTTAGAAGAGAGCCAGTAACTTATGTGCAATGATGAAAGGTGGCAGCAGTAGTTTGGGGAAAAGGGAGGACGATATGGCACTTCTCCAACCCCGGAAAACATTACTTTTGAGAACTGCTGATAAAATATGGGCATGTTATTACTTTTGTTTGGGAGACTGTGTTCTTTCTGGTGCCTCTTGGCTCTACTCCGGGGGTAAAGACCTCTTCTAGGAGGATGAGAAGACCAGCTTTGAGGTTGACCTATTTCTTTTCTTTGTCTGCCTTCCATAAACACCAGCCCCTAGGAAGACTTCAAGCAGCCTTAAGCTTAAGTTCCTACTCCTGCTTCCACAGTTGGCTCACTTGCCTTATATTGAAAACCAGGAAGGAAAAGAAGGAGAGTTCCTGGCTTCATTCCTCCCCTAGGCCTTCTCTACTTTGACTTTCCCAAACCCAAAAAGATTTCCTCCTCAACTTATATTTGAAAGAAAGGAGTATCTTTTTCCCATTTTCTCCTTCAGCCTAGCTTTCACTGTCTAGGTGAAGGGAGCAGAGTTAACCATGATCTGTCCCACAACTTTCATAAGTCCTGGCTCAGTATAAAAAAAACAGTGGACCGGGGGAGGTTTAGGCTGGGGCTGCAATAGTGAGGACTTTGTTGATACCTCCCCTTGGGTGTGTGTTTTCTTATTTCTTGTCATCAGGAATCATACTGTGCCTTCTCCACTGGGGATTGGGCTTCCTCTACCCAGCTTTGTCAGTAAATAACTGCTCTTGAAAAATCTCAACAGGGGCAGCTCTGATCATCCCTTTCTCCCTGTGGCATCACGTGCATGGTCCTTACCTAGAGTCTAGGCAAAAAGACTTTGGGCAAACTATGCTGAGATTGACCTAAGGAGATCAGGCTACACACCAGTCACAGCTGTCCCAGGGCCTTCTCTTCCCGAATCTGGTCATTCTCCTGGGTCCAAGGGGTGGTGCTTCAGTCTCTGGTGCCTAGAACAAGTTTCTCTTAACACTGGCAATAACCAGTCTCCATACCACTGTTGCCTTTTTAAACCTCTTATTCTCATGCTGTGTTCATTGTTGATTCCAAACCAATTATCACCAGGGCTATGTGGGTAAATAACTTTTAATGTTCTTTCATCTTGCTCTTTTCCCCTTACTCTTGTGTATGTATGATGCTAATTTCTTGTTTTTCAGTTTCTTCAGCTCCTTTTGTATCTTCTTTCTTGTCTCCTCCCTACCATTTGTCTCTGGGTGTTTTGGGGCTTTTTTTTTTTTTTTCCTTTTGTACAAAGATTAGTTTCAATGTAGTCTGTAGCTCCTTTGTAAACCAATTAAAAAAAGTTTTTTTTAATAAAAAGCCATGTCTCTGGTGTATTGAGAGGGTGGGGAATGGGGAGTATATGGTTATAACTTTATTTTTCTGAACTCAACAAATGTTTCCAGTTATACTGTGTTGTGCTCCCATACATATTAATTAGTGCAGTTTATCATATTTTAATCCCAGGAAAAGTTTCACGATCAGGTCACTATTTACAACTTCCTAGAAAATGGAGAACCAACGTCTGGAAGTGCATTTCTGTGGGAGAGCACTTGCCTAACACCTGTGAGTTTGATCCCCAGCACCCCAGAAAGCAAAAAGGAAAACATGGAGAACTAAGAGAAACAGGGGAAGCCCCAACTTTTTTTTTTTAATAAGCGTTTTATTTTGGAATAATTTTCCTTTTATTGGGAAAGGGGGTAATTTGGGTTTGCAGAAAAGTGTCAGGTGTGGCGGTGCAAGCCAGTAATCCCAGTGACTGGGGAGGCTTAGGCAGAAGGATTGAACGTTCTAGATCAGCCTTAGCAATTTAGTGAGAACCTATTTAAAAAAAAAAAAAAAAACGGGGACTGGGGATGTAGCTCAGTGGTAAAGTGCCCCTGGGTTAAATCCTCAATGTAAAAAAAAAAAAAAAATCTACAGAAAAGTTACAAAGGGAGTACAGATTTTTATATAAACCTTACTCAGTTTCCCTCATTCTCAAATTTTACCATGGTATGTTGTCAAAACTAAAGCTAACTTTGATACATTACATGAACTGAACTGTGGGCTTGTCTAGTTCTTCCACTGATGTCCTCTTTCTGTTCCAGGATCCATTCCAGGCTACCACATCATTTACCTGTCACATCTCCCCAGTCTCCTCTGACAGTCTTTCCTGTTTATCATGACATGGACAGTCTTTGGCCAGATATCCTGTATGAAGGCCCCGAATCTGATTTTGTGTAATGTTTTGCTCACTGTTAGTCTTTACTTACGAGGTTATTGAAAGAATATCACAAGCAAAGTACCCTTCTTATAACATTGACAGGGTCTGTGGTATATGTGTAATGTTACCAGTGTGAGTGTTTGCCAGTTTTTTGCATGATAAAGTTCATGCAAAGAGTCTTCTGCGTACTCTTTGGAAGTTTATCAGTAAGTTTACCCAAGATCAGTGGGTTGATGGGAATTTCCACAGGGGACAGTATCTACATTCATTATTTGGAATTCTATAAGGAATTTCCACCCCCATTTTTTTAGATCATCATTTATATTAGTATATGTGCATGTATATTAATCTTGATTTTTTAAAATAATAGTTTTTCATCTATTTCTGTTTCTGTTTCTCTGACACCTAGTTCTATATGTGGTCTGGGTTTTGAACCTGGGTCCTTGCACATGCCAGGCAAGTGCCCTACTGTTGAGCCACCAATCTAGCCCCTTAATCTTGGATTATAATCTAATACTACATTGCTTTTTACTCAAATCTTCCCATCTTTGGCATTGGGAACTCATTCACATTGATCACATTCTTTTGATATATATCCTTTCCTTTTGTGTTTTGAGTTTATTGCTTTCCACCACCACCCCTCGCCAGATTGAACCCAAGGTTGTTTTACCACTGAGCTACATCCCTATTCCTTTTTATTTTTTTTTTATTTTGAGAAAAGAGTCTTCCTAAATTGCTAAGGGCGTCAGAAAGTTGCTGAGGCTGGTCTTGAACTTAGAATTCTGTCTCCTGAGTTGCAGGTGTGTGCCATGGCACCTGACTCCTTTATTGCTTTCAGATACATGAGATGTGATCCCCTGCCCTTGGATCACTTAGTCCTCTGTGGATCCTTGGTTCCTTTTATTGCAGAATGACATTTAGAAGCCAGGCTCTAGCCCCAACATATTTTGCATTTCTTGTACTCTGTAACTAACTTTAAATCTGGACTCTAGTCTTTTCTGAAATGACATTATTCTGACAGTTTTCCCAATTTTCCATCAGACTATAGTTTTACTTTCTTTCCTACCTAAGAAATCTATGGTCAGTTGTTGTACTATAGATGCTAGCATTCTTATTTTGCTTATTCAACTATTGTCTGATTTGTCAGCACTAAACCATGGGTAAACTCTGCCATTTGCCTTCCTTATATGGCCTTTAGCCTTTAGCAATATAACATTTAAATATTGGGGAATTCACTTATCTGTTTTGGAGTGTGTATTTCTGAGTTTTGGTTTTGTAGCCTTAGGTGAGAGCTCATAATAGTTGTATTATTTATTCATTCAGTAAACATTTTTTGATCCTTTACTATGTGTGGGGTACTAAGTTAAGTTGACAGTAAAAAAACTAAGGTGGGCCCTGCCATCAAGGACTTTATAGTTTGGCAAGTAAAACAGATACCATCAATTGCTAGTTTCCCAGTCCTGACCTTATTTTTAGTAGATGATTTGCCTCTTAGTTTATTAAGAAAGCTTGAATATCTTCAAATTTCCTTCTCCTCTTTAATTTCAAACATCTGTATTTTCACTAATTTACCCTTCTCTCTTCCTAGGAGAGAAATTTTGTTTTTCCTTTGCAAGGCCAACCCTACGATTTGTGCTGTCAACCTCATTTCTTTGACTTTTTATTCTTTGTTTTAATGATACCTTCTCCTTTTATCTTCAGGCTCTCATTTGGTTTGCTTTTGTCACCTTTTTTTAAATTTTCCATCTGTCCTTTGTTTCTCCAACACTTAGTTTTGTTTGTGGTGCTGGCGTTTGAACCTGAGTCCTTGAACATGCCAGGCAAGCACTCCAGCTGTTGAGCCACCACACCAGCCCTTTAGTCACTCTCTTAAACATGTTCCAGTCTCCCTCAGTTTCCCCATTTTGAAAAACTTCTGCTGCCTTTTCAAGCTACTGATTTAGTTCTTTTCTTTTGTCAGTTAGCAAAATCAATTTACATTCATTTTTCTCTTCTTCATTCATCCTCAGGCCACTTTATTCAGCACCAGTTACTTACCAAATTTTCGTCATTAATATCAGTGACCTGGTGGCAGCTCCAGCGATCTTTCGGTCATCAGCCTCTTAGATTTCTCCATGACCCAAGGCTGCTATTGACTACTGCACCTTAAAGTTTTTGTCACATAGAGTGTGACACTGACATTCTTCTTGGTTCTCCTTCATGTCTGAATATTCTTTTTAGTCTTCTTAACGGCCACTTCCTCTGTCGCTTAAATATTGATATTTCCGGTCTTATGTCCTTTCTTTACCTTTTTCCTCATTAAAAATGTCTTAGCTAGCCATGCCTGTAATCCCAGCAGCTCAGGAGGTTGAGACAGGAGGCATCATAGTTGAGCCAGCTTCAGCAACATAGCAAGGCCCTAAACAACTTAGCACAACCCTGTGTCAAAATGAAAAATAAAAAATACTGTGGATGTGGTGGCTCAGTGGTTAAGCACCCATGGCTCAAACTCTGGTTTAAAACAAACAAACAAAAAAAAGTCTTATCCACTCTTAAGTTGCTTTTTTTTTTCTTTTTTCTTTTTGTTTTTTGGTACCAGAGGCACTCAACCACTGAACCACAACCCCAGCCTTTTTTATTTTGAGACATAGTTTCGCTAAGTTAGCTAGAGCCTCACTCACTAAGTTGCTGAGGCTGACTTTGAACTTGGAATCCTCCTGCGTTAGCCTCCTGAACTACTGGGATTACAGACCTGTTGCCACCATGCCCAGCCCACTCCTAAGGGTTTTTGGTTTTTTTTTTTTTTTTTTAAGAGAATCAACTTTTATTTTTTCATCTGGCTTTTGTTTCCCTGACACTTAGTTGTGTATGTGGCACTGGGGTTTGAACCCTGGTCCTCAGGCATGCTAGGCAAACACTCTTAACTGCTGAGCCACCACTCCAGCCCCTGACTCCCAACTCTTGAGGCCCAACTTTCTCTTAACCCTGCTGGACAATTTTTTTTTTTTTTGTACTGGGGATTGAACCCAGCGGTGCTTAAACACTGAGCCACATCCCCATCCCTTTTTTTTTTTTTCTCCCAGGGCTGAGGACTGAACTCGGGGCCTTGTGCATGCTAGGCAAGCGCTCTGCCACTGAGCTAAATCCCCAACCCCCAAACCTCATTGTGCACGTGGTGCTGGGGTTTGAACTCACCCACTTGCGCATGCCAGGCAAGCACTGCAACCGCGGAGCCACCGCCCCCCCCCCCCCCCCCCCCCCCCCCCCCCCCCCCCCCCCCCCCCCCCCCCCCCCCCCCCCCCCCCCCGCTTTTTATTTTTAGACCGGGTCTCTCTAAGTTGGCTGACCTCACTAAGTTGCTGAGACTGGCTTTGAACTTGGGATCCTCTTGCCTCAGCCTCCCGAACCACTGGATTATAGGTATTTGTCACCATGTCCAGCATTGCTGAATAATTTTATTTAAACATACTACAGATGAACTCAGCATGTTAGGGAAATAATCAACCGGACATCTTGGTGCACGCTTGTAATCCCAGCAACTCAGGAACCTGAGGCAGGAGGATCACAAGTTCCAGGCCAGCCTCAGCAATCTAGTAAGGCTCTAAACATCGTAGCAAGACCCTGTCTCAAAAATAAAAAATAAAAAGAACTCAGGATGTAGCTCAGTGGTGATCTGCCCCTGGGTTAAATCCCTAGTATCAAAAAAAAAAAAAAAATCTACCCCTTGATGACTCTTACCATGAAACCTGAGAATTTTTTTTTTTTTTTTTTTTTTTTTGGTAGAGGTTGTGAGGAGTGAGAAAGAGAATCAACCCTATTTATTTTTTTCTTCTGGCTTTTGTTTCTCCACTAGTTGTGTATGTGGTTCTGGGGTTTGAACCCAGATTCTCACACATGCCAGGCAAGCGCTCCAACCACTGAGCCACTGCTCCAGAATCCTCTTTTAGTTCTCCTTTCTTCCCTTTCTTCCTTCCTTCCTTTCTCCCTCTCTCTCTCTCTCTCTCTCTCTCTGTCTTTCTTTCTTTCATGGGGAGAGAAAGAATCAATTTATATATACTTTTTCATCTTGTTTTGTTTCTCCGACATGTAGTTGTATTTGTGGTGCTGAGCTTCAAACTCGGGTCCATTACACATGCCAGGCAAGTGCTCTAACTGCTGAGCCACACTCCGGTACTAGGGCTTGAACCCAGGGCCTCACTCATGCTAGGCAAGTACTCAACCACTGAACTACATCCCATTCCTTTTTTTTTATTTTTATTTTTATAATGAGATACCCAGATATCATCTCAACTCCAAAACCTAATTGCCCAGAGCAGGTATAATTCCCACCATCCTGGTTGGATTGTTTCTTACGGAGGAGTAGTTATTTAAAGCTTTCACTGAGGACACTGCCTTTCACCTCATCCTTACCCTGCTCTCACTCTGGAGGAGACAGCTTCTTGAGACATACCAGACAAAAGAAGTTATTTGATCTTCAGTTCCCCCACCACCACCACCTTGGACTTATCTGATCTTGGAGCTGGTGAAGGAAGATAGCTGGGACTAAGCACATTTCATTCACCTCACTGGCACTGCCTCACATACTCTTCAGAGGAGCCCAAGGAAAAATGAACAGTTTCTAGCCCTAGCCATTACACCACTTCTGTTACACAGCTATTAGAGCTTTTATTCTTTCCTCCTTTCATGCAGGGTCCCCAGGAGAAAGGCTTCAGCATCAGTCAGTCCTCAGACCCTGAATCCTGATCTAGCCAGATCATTCTGAGAAGGGTTTCCAGGAAGCTGCTAGGGGAACAGAAAGCTAGGAAAGCAGGAAACAAGATGACTGTGACTAATTCTAATGAAATCCAGCTACTCACAGGTGTGGAAACAATTACTATGACTGTGGATACTTTAGAATTTGGGCTCCTTTCTATTGCAATACAAGCCATTGGCCTTCTTCCATTTCTGTGCTGACATACTTTTCACACACCCTATGTTCTCCCGTCACATTTTATATTCCTGCAGCTTAATGCATATACGAGATGTATCATCAGGGGAGGTACTTTCTGCCCTCTTGCCACAGACTGGAGTTTGTCATATGTCTGCTGTCCTCTGGTGGTGATAGTTTGAACTGTACTCTCTCTTCTAGATAGTGGCCTACTGGCAAATAATAGTGCATATTAATAATCCAAATTCAAATATTGAAGTATGCATTTAATGGAAAATTTTCATTGCTGAATTTTGTATTTGTTTTCAGGCAGCATTACATAATACAAAGAACAGAGCCAGAACTTTAGAGTCAGACTTACTTAGGTTCACATCCCAGCTCTGCTGTTTTCTATTCAAGTGACCTTGGGCAACTTACCTAAACTGAATTTTCTTATCTTTAAAATGGAGATAACAAAAAATATCTCAGTGGGAGAGATGAGTAGATGATTGTAATTTGCATAGCCCCAACCGTCCTACATAGTAGGTGCTCAATAAAAAGCTGTTATTGTTTCAATAATGATGATTTGCTCAGTGTGTGAATCCATGTGATTTTTGTTTCTTTGTTTTTCAGTACTGGGGATTGAATACACAACCTCATATGCTAGGCAAGTGCTCTACCACTAAGCTTTATCCCCACATGTCTTTCTTATTATTATTGTGGTAAAATACACATAACAAAATTTACCATTGTAACTATTTTCAGTGTCATTTTCTGAGAAATTTTATGTACTTTCTGACCCTTGAGTTTGAAAAACAGGTCAAATCTAGAATGGACTTTGAAGACTCTCTCTGCCCAGGAATCTGCAAATCTGAGCCCTGAATATATGAGAGTTACAGGGGATCTTGGGCAGAGCTAAATGACTCTAGATATTTGACCTCTCTTTGGTTTCCAGCCTGAGAAAGGCTGACAGGATCCTGCACCTTCTTTCAAGGTCAACAAAGGGCAGAGCTTTGAAGTTAGGTATCACTGGGTTCTCAGCTGGGCCTCCAAGTTCCCCTCCTACAGCTTGTCAGAAAAAAAGGAGGTAGCTAAAGAGAGGAGGATATGAGATTGGTTCTCTGCTCCTCCCTTTCCCTGTTTTCCTCATACCCACCCTCTCCCCCACAGCAGCCTTCTCCCCCACAGAGACTAGGATAGGACAGAGGAGGTGGAGTTGGGGACTCAGGGTCTAGAAACTCCATAGCGCCCTGTATCTGAAGGAAGCTTTGGTCGGGGGCAGCTGTGCTGACTTATGCTGTCCTCCTCCTCCTGCTGCCATCCTTCAGTAAGATGCTGGGGACATTGGGGCTTTGGGCATTGTTTCCTGTAGCTATGCAAGGTAAGTGTCTATAGGGAGGGGCAGGATCTTTCCACCCACTCATTGAGCAAAAGGGGCACTTGAAGCAGCAGCCATCCCTTTGGAAGAGTGGTGAGTGGGCTGGATGAGTGAGGGTAAAGGGTAGAGTCATGTATCCCCATAGTGGGGGGCCAGGTTCCAGGCCTCTGCTGACCCAGTTTCCCCCTGTGGCTTTACTGACCCTGGGATATGAAAATCATATTTTGTTAATCCTTTTGGCTACTGTTTTAGCCCCTGCATTCACTCCCTTCTTGAATCCTTCCCTTTCCCCAACCTGGGACTCAGCACCACCAAACAGGAGGACATGTGTGTTCTTTGAGGCCCCTGGAGTGCGGGGAAGCACAAAGACACTGGGGGAACTGCTAGATGCAGGACCAGGATCCCCCAGGGTTATCCGCTGCCTCTACAGTCGCTGCTGCTTCGGGATCTGGAACCTGACCCAAGGCCAGGCACAGGTGGAAATGCAAGGTGAATGGCAAAGTATATGGCAGGTGACAGGGTGGGAGACAGGCATGTCCTGAGGTGTGGGTGGTAGTCAAGGGAGAAGGGGAGAAATGGAATGTGTGGAGGGAACAAAAAGTCCTTGTGAAATCCCTCTTGTAGAGAAGGGATTTATTCTGTTTCCAGACAGAAAAAATGTGCTCTCTCCTTTGCTTCCTCTTTTTCTCCTCTTACCCTAATCCTACTCCATCAGGATGCCGAGATGATGATGAGCCAGGCTGTGAGTCCCTCCATTGCAACCCAAGCCCCAGAGCCCAACCCAGCCCTGGCTCTACTCTTTTCACCTGCTCCTGTGGCACTGACTTTTGCAATGCCAATTACAGCCATCTGCCTCTTCTGGGGATCCTTGGGGCTCCTGGCCCCCAGGATCCTCAGGCTGCACCAGGTAACCACTGGCTAGGTGCTAGGGAACCAGAGCCCCATCCCTTAGGGCCCAGGTTGGTAGAAGAGGTAGAACCAGAACCAGTTCTCACCCTACCCCCTCCCCAAGCTTCCCTCCTCCTGGCCTTGGGAAGTTGGTTGCCCTGGTGACAGAGTGATAAGGGGGCTTGTGACTAGGATGGGGGTGGGTTGAGAAGCAAGCTTTCTAAATAGGGGAGAGGTGCAGAGAGCAGTTTGGGGCAGTGCTCATCCTCCTGTGTTCTTGTCCAGGTGAGTCCATCTGGATGGCACTGGTGCTGCTGGGATTGCTTCTGCTCCTCCTGCTTCTGCTGGGCAGCATCATCTTGGGTACTTACCTGCCTCATCTCTCTCTGTGACCAAGACACTGCCCTAAAGATCTGAGCCTCTCCAATCAGCCTTGACTCCACAGTTCTAAGATCTCTACCCCCTAATTCTCATTACCTCCACACAAAGCTCCCTTCCCACAAAGCCCCTTTCTGGTCCCCATGTGTGTGCCCCTAACCCTAAGGTTCTTCTCTGTCCCAGGTTTGCTACAGCGAAAAGCCTACAGAGTGCAAGGTGGGCCAGAGCCAGAGCCAAGTTCAGGCAGGGACTGGAGTGAGGAGCTACCAGAACTTCCAGAGCTATGCTTCTCCCAGGTGACCCTGGGAGGGAGGAAGGGCTCCTGTGGGCATTCCTGGAGGTTGTGCTGGGGAGGAAGTCTGGCCTTGGAACTAGTTCTGAATCCTGTACCCAGCACAGTGTCCCCACTAGGTAATCTGGGAAGGAGGTCACACAGTGGTGTGGGCCGGGAGGCTGCAAGGTGAGCCGGTGGCCATTAAGGCCTTCTCTCCAAGGGCTGTGGCCCAGTTCCAAGCTGAGAGAGCAGTGTACGAGCTGCCTGGCCTACAGCATGACCACATTGTCCGCTTTATCACTGCTGGCCAGGGGGGCCCTGGACCCCTGCCTTTTGGGCCCCTGCTGGTACTGGAATTGCATCCCAAGGTAAGAAACTTTTTTATTGTTTTTTTGTTTGTTTGTTTGCAGGGGGGTATACTGGCTATTGAACCCAGGAGTGCTTTACCACTGAGTTACATCCCCAGTCCTTTTTATTTATTTATTTTATTTTTTAAAGAGAGAATCAATTTTATTTAGTTTTTCATGTGGCTTTCTTTGCTCCGACACTTTGATGTGTATGTGGTGCTGGGGTTTGAACCCAGGTCCTGGGTCCGTGTGCATGCCAAGCAAGTGCTGTAACTGCTGAGGCACTGCTCCATCCCCTCTTTATTTTTTGAGACAGAGTCTCATTAAGTTGTTTGCTAAATTCCTGAGACTTGCCTCAAATTTGTGATACTCGTGCTTCAACCTCCTGAGTTGCTAGGATTAAAGGCATGCACCACCATGCATGGCTAATTTTCTCTTTTTTATTACACAGCAATGCATGGTTATTTTATTTATTATTTATTTATTGAGAGGAGCTCTCCCTATGTTCCCCAGGCTGGCCCTTAACTCTTTTTTTTTTCTTTTCTTTTCTTTTATAAGGTTGGGGAGAGAGAGAGAGAAACAGAATAAATGTTTAGTTTTTCATGTGGTTTTCATTGCTCCGACAGTTGTGTACGTGGTGCTGGGGTACAAACCCAGGTCCTCACACATGCCAGGCAAATGCCATACTGCTGAGCTACCGCTCCAGCCCCTGGCCCTTAACTCTTAGGCACAAGTAATTCTCTGACCTCATAGCACAAGAAGCTGCAACTGCAGGTGTATGCCACCTGCCTGGCTCATGTTAATATTTTTAACCCTTACAATATAGATAAGGGAAGGGGGAAATCAAAACAGTTAATGTTCTCAACCTTAAAGAAAACCATTGTTAAAGAAATAGCTCACCCAGTACAGTGACAAATGCCGGTAATCACAGCCACTTGGGAGATTGAGGCAGGAAGATCACAAGTTGGAGACCAGCTTGGGCAATTTAGGGAGATGCTGTGTCAAAATAAAAAATAAAAAAGGGCCGGGGCTCATGCTCAGTGGTAGAGTGCCCCTGGGTTCAATCCCCAGTAAGAGGGAAAACAAAGAAAAAAAAGGACTGGGAGTATAAGTGTCATATGTCAAGTAGTTAAAAGCTAAAAGAAAGGGCTATAGTGCTATAAGGGTAAATAACCAGATGTGACCTAAGGCAGAGAACAATGAGTCACAGGATAAATAGGAAGCAGGCAGAGGCCAGAGCATACTAGGCCTTTTGGGCCTGCTAAAGATTGGGGTTATTTTCTAGTTTCTATAGCATTTCCCATCTAATAGGCATTGCCCTAGGCACTTTAGGCACATTTTCATAATTAATCGTTACACACTATGAGATAGGAATTACTATCCACAGGGACTCAGAAAAGGAAGTCATTTTCACAGGATCTGTATGACTAAATTATAGTTCCTCTTCATTGTGTCTGCTGGTTATCTCCTCTTCATCCCGCCAACACCAGACAGCAGGACTCTCTGTCTCTTCCATAGCCATGTGGAAGACTCTATTACTGCACTGTTTTTCCTCTTTGTAGTTCTATCTCTTCAACCTGTTTCAGTGCCCAGATGCAGCAGTCCTTCCCTGGATTTTATCATCCCTTATAGCTCCTCTATCTCTGAGATTTTGAATTCTGGAAAGTCCTCTCTTTGTTCCTCCTTGCCCTGCTCAAAAATCACTTTTTGTTCCTTTAGTTATCTCTGACTTCCCCAGGCAATGTTAGTCATTTTTGCTTTACACTTATGGCACTTGGTTTATTTCCCAATTGTGCCATTTTTGTCATTATCTCTTACCTGTCCCTGAGCTATGTTGGTGTCTGAGTACAGTTACTGGCATACTGAAGGTGCTCAATAATGTCTGTTGAATTCTATTGCTCCTTTGCTTCCTGTTCCCATTTGTTCCCTTCCTGCTGCTCTCCTATCCACCAGCTCTACCCATCCATGTCTACACAGGCCTAACACCTCAAATCAGGTAGTTCATTAGGGAAGTCCCTGACTAACTTGCCTTGCCTCCTTTCTGTCTGTATTAAGTCCTCTGAGTTGGCATAGGTGGTTAATAGTGACTCTAGTCAGACCACTTGGATTTGACCTCTACTTCTATCTCACCAATTGACTCAAGTAAACTCACTTAACTCCCTCAAAATGGTCATCATGAGGATCACAGAGGCCATGCATGTGCACAGTAAGCACTCAGTACTCTTGACCTGGAGTTATTATTTTTCATATCAATCTGATTGATGCTAATTCTCACTCCTCCACTGCCTGTTGTCTTTGTCTAGACCTGTCAGGTGTCCATCTGTAGAGCAGGTATGGAAAGTGGTCTGTGATTGATCCCTGCTCCCTAGGATTGATCAGTCACTTATAGTTTTGTGTGCCCTTCTCTCTGATTTTCCTTAGGGTTCTCTGTGCCACTACTTGACCCAGCACACCAGTGACTGGGGGAGTTCCCTAAGGATAGCACTGTCCCTGGCCCAGGGTCTGGCATTTCTGCATGAGGAACGCTGGCAGGATGGTGGGTGAGCTGGCTGCAGGAAGCCAAGGGAGTAAGGAACCACACAGCTGTGTCCCATTCTCCCTTAGCTTGAAAGGAAAAGATTGGGTCAAAAGAAGGAGGAAGAGCCATATGGCTTCAACCTTGCATTTCTTCATAGGCCAATATAAACCAGGTATTGCCCACCGAGATCTGAGCAGCCAGAATGTGCTCATTCGTGAAGATAGGTCATGTGCAATTGGAGATCTGGGCCTAGCCTTGGTGCTCCCTGGCTTCACTGGGCCCCCTTCCTGGGCTCCTACTCAACCCCAAGGTCCAGCTGCCATCATGGAGGTGAGTACTCTGGATAAGAGTGAGGGACAGGATAATGGTGGCACTACTGATGTTAATGTGGCCATAACTGTGACAGTAGTGCTAGTGCAGCAGTGCCTATGGTGGTAGGGACAATGCTGAGTCTGTAGTGGGAGACAGTGTGTTTCATGAACCAGGGATGCAATGAGGGTTATCACAGAGATGATTCTTGACCCTCTACACCTTGCTCTACAGGCTGGCACTCAAAGGTACATGGCACCAGAACTCTTGGACAAGACTTTGGACCTACAGGACTGGGGCACAGCCCTTCGGCGAGCAGATGTTTACTCTCTGGCTCTGCTCCTATGGGAGATCATGAGCCGCTGCCGAGATTTGAACCCTGGTAAATTCCCTATCCCTGGTTCCCCACCTATGTGTTCTAGACTCACCTACCTCCTAACCTGGTTCCAGAAAACTATGACATTTTTCCCTGCTTTTATTACATGGGAGGCACCCCAGGGCAAGGTGACACCTAGCCTGCATACCTTCCTACAGCCAGCAGACCATCACCTTTCCAACTGGCCTATGAAGCAGAACTGGGCAGTAGCCCCACCACCTGTGAACTATGGGCCTTGGCAGTAGAGGAGAGGAGGCGCCCTTATATCCCATCCACCTGGAGCTCCTTTGTCACAGTAAGAGGCCACATGCTAACCAGCTGGGGACCTGGAAAGTAAGGCCTGGGCATAGGTTTCAAGGACTTCCCCTCCAGGGCTAATCCATCTATTCTGATCTCCTCTCATCTCCCACCATTCCCTGGTTCATGTTCTTCTGGAACCAGAAAAACTGCACAAACCCTCAGTTGACCCTCTTTCATCCTAACTATCATACAGCCTATTCAATCCACCTGTGACACAATCTTCCTGCTCAGCCTTATCCAATCTTTCTCTACCCTCCACCATCAATTAGCCCTGTTCCTCAGTCCAGCTGAGCTATGCTCCCAGGATGGTGTCTCTCCTAGTATATTAAAACCTAAATTCCACCAATGATTTCTTATTCTGTCCCATATATCCGTGTTTATGATGGGACCTACTAAAATCCAGTTCTAGGTTGCTCAGTGGTAGAGTACATGCTTAGCATGTCCAAGGCCCTGTTTTCAATCCCCACCACTGCAAAAGCAAACAAAAATGAAAAATGGAAACAAAAAGAAAACCCGAGTGACTAGCACAGTGGTGCATTCCTGTAATCCCAGCAACTTGGCCGAGACAGAAGGATTATATGTTTGAGGTCAGCCTTGACAACTTAGAACTTGTCTCAAAAAAAAAAAGGTTTGGGGATGAGGGTCAGTGGTTAAGCCTCTTAAGGTTCAATCTCTAGTACCAAAATAATAATAATAATAATAAAGATAAAACATAAATGGTGGACATTGAAGTTGGCTTTTAACTTAGGGTTCACTCAAGATCCCAGGGTCAAATCTGTCTCCCGGTCATTCCTCCCAGGACCCCGGTGGGCTAAGGGAGCTCTTAGAGGACTGCTGGGATGCTGATCCAGAAGCACGACTGACAGCTGAGTGTGTACAGCAGCGCCTGGCTGTCCTGGCCCATCCTCAGGAGGCCCACCACTTCTCAGGGAGCTGTGTACATGGCTTCCCACCTCTCTGCCCAGAAGACTGTCCCTCGACTCCTGCCCCTGCCATTCTCCCCTGTGGCCTCAGCTGAGGGACTGCCACTTCATTAAGACCCTAGCCCTGGGAATCCTGAGCCTATCAGTACCATTTCTCGTGTGTAAATGAGCAGTTTATGTGGAATCTACGTACATGTAAGCATAAATGTAATCATATTCCTGTTTGGTTGCCTCGTGACTACCGTGACTACTGTTCCCACTTGCTGAATCCTGGGATTCTGTTACCTGTGGCACATAGTGATTCTGACCAGTGAATAGTGATAGATATGCATAGGAAAGAGAATAAAGCCAGCTTTCCTGACTTTTTTTTTTAATTCAGAAATTTATTTGTTGAACAAGCTTCTAATGAAATAATACATATATAAATTCTGAAAATTAGATTTACTCCCAAGAGCCCCCCCTTATCCCTCCCCCACTCCTTCCCAATACACCTCTACAAATGCCTTAGGTTGTACCTTCCTGACTTTTGTCCTTGGGCTTTCCACCTTTCCTGTGACCCTGGGCCCTCCCTTCTCTCTTCTTTTCCTTCTCCTCCACCGGCACTTTTCTTTTCTTTTTTTTCTTTTTCTTTTTTTTAAAGAGTGAGAGAGAAAGAAAGAGAGAATTAATTTTATTTAGTTTTTCATGTGGCTTTTGTTGCTGCAACACTTGGTTGTGTATGTGGTGCTAGGGCTTGAACTCGTGTACTCGCTCATGCCAAGCAAAGCACCATAACTGCAGAGCCAGTCCTGCACTTTTTTTTTTTTTAATGGTGGGATCTCTCTGGGCACAGTGGCACACACCTATAATCCCAGCTACTCAGGAGACCAAGGCAGGAGGATTTAAAGTAGGGGCTGGAGATGTGCCTAAGTGTTATATACCCACAGTTTAATTCCCAGTACCAAATTAAAAAACAAAACAAAACCAAGAACTGTGAATGTTTTTCAGTGGTAAAGCTCCCTGAGTTCAATCCCTAGTACCAAATGAATGAATGAAAAAATAAATAAATGAATAAAAAAGTGATGGGATCTCCTGCTGGGTTCTGAGGAAAGAAGAGTGAACACAATGAGATCACCGTACCTGAAGGTGCTCAGTTACCCACAGCTTACACTGTGGGTTCCTGTACAGGATCCTGGGGTAACGGGAATCTTAAGTAGGGAGGTTTCACAGAACACAGTATGCTTGAGTTGGGTCTTGCCTGAGTATGGGTTTTCCAGGAGGATGGAAGGAGTAGGGCATTCCTGGCACCTGTAAGGGGTAGTAACATACAGTATACGAAGGGACAACAAGTAATCTGGATAGCAAAGTGTAAAATGCATGGTGGGAAGAGAAGAAAGGGAATGCAAAGAACCTCAGGAGATGCCTTATAAGCCTTTTTGGGAAGTTATTCCTCCATTTATTTACTTATTTGGTATCAGGGATTGAACACAGGGTGCTTAATCATTGTGCCACATCCCCAAACATTTTTATTTTTTATTTTAAGAGAAGGTTTCACTAAGTTGCTTAGGGGCCTTTCTAAGTTGATGAGGCTGGCTTTGAACTTGTGATCCTCCTGCCTCAGCCTTCTTAGTCACTCTTCTAAGTCGCTGGGATTACAGGTGTGCATCACCATGCCCTGTCCTCCATTTATTTTTTTATTTTTATTGTTAAAGAGAACACAAAGTCACACACTTTTTTTTTTTTTTTTTGTACCAGGGATGAACCTAGGGGCACTTAACCACTGTGCCACATCCTCAGCCATTTTTATTATTTATTTTGAGACAGGATCTCACTAAATTGCTTAGAGCCTCACTAAATTGATGAGTCTGGGGGTTGGAGCAGTGGCTCAGTAATTCCAGTACTTACCTGACATGCAGGAGGATGGAACCCCAGCACCATCTACACAACAAAGTCTTGGAGCAACAAAAGCCACATGAAAAACTAAATAAAATTAATTCTCTTTATCTCTCTCCCTGTCCCTCTCTCTTTCAAAACAAAACAAAACAAAACAAAACAAAACAAATTGCTGAGGCTGACTTTGAAGTTGGGATACTCTAGCCTCAGCCTCCCAAGTCTCTAGGATTACAGGCCAGAGTCATCAACCCAGCCTCGCCTCACAACTTTTAAATAACAAAGCAAGGGAGCCTGGGTGTGGTAGTCCATTCCTGTAATCCTAGTGAGTTGAGAGGTTGAGGCAAGAGGATCATAAATTTGAGTCCAGCCTCAGCAATTTAGTAGGACTGTCTCAAAATTGAAAAAAAAAAAAAATAGGACTGGGGATGTGGTTCAGTGGTAGAGCACTTGCCTGGCATGTGCAAGGACTTGGGTTTGATCCCCAGCACCATATACACAACTATATTTCTCTAACAGCATTGGAGAAATAAAATCCAGATGAAAGAATAAATAAAATTGGTTCTCTCTCTTTAAAAAAAAAAAAGAAAAAAATAAAAAGGGCTGGGGATGTGACTCAGTGGTTAGGTGCCTCTGAGTTCAATCCTCGGTACCAAAAAAAATAAAAAAAGTTTTAAAAACTGGGTGCTGTGGCACACAGCTATAATCCTTGCTACTTGGGAGGCTGAGGCAGGAGAATGCTTGAAACAAAGAGTTCCAGGTCAACCTGGAAACATAGTGAGACTTTGTCTCAAAAGTAAATTATTGGGGCTGGAGTGGTAGCCCTACGGTTATGGGGTTACAGTGCTTGCCTGGCATGTGTGAGTATGTGGGTTCAAACCCCAGCACCATGTACACCACCAAATGTCTGAGCAACAAAAGTCACATGAAAAACTAAATAAAATTGATTCTGTCTTTCTGTCTTTCTCTCATTGTCCCTCTCTCTGTATAATAAATAAATAAATAAATAAAATTCACCCTTTAAAAAAAAACTAATCTTGGGGCTGGAGTGGTGTCCAGCGATTACGGTGCCTACTTGGCATACGTGAAGATGTGGTTTCAGACTCCAGCACCATGTACACAATGAAGTGTTAGAGTAACGAAAGCCACATGAAAAACTAAAGTTGATTCTCTTTTTTTTCTCTCTCTCTCACTGTCCTTCTTTCTTTTAAAAATTTTTTTTGTCTTCATCAAAACTCTGTAAATTATGAGAAATGAGTAATGTCACCAGAAAGGAAGTACAAACATGTTGATGAGCATAGGGCTATATTAAATTAACCTATGATCACAAGAGAAACAAAGTTCCAATAGAGGGAAGTTTTACAAACCTGAACAGCTGCTCAATGTAAGAAAAAAAAATGAATGAAGGAAATAGAGAGGAGTCACAGTGGCTCAACAGTAACAGGTTTATTTGGGACAAACCAGCAGAGGGGGACCCAGAAAGTCTGGGACCCATCATTCACTTACAGACTGTGGGTAGATGAAGAGGGTGTGAGAAAAGAAGATTAAAGTATTGCTGGGGAGTTGTCAGGGAAGGATCATTTTCTCTGCATGATGGAGTATTTAGGGTTTCTTTCCATGAGTAGAGTATTGTCTGGGGTTTGAAGATAGGTGGGTCAGGGGTTTAGGCGTTAGGAGGATCAGGAGTTTAGAGATTAGGTGGTTCTTGTTCTAAGATGGAGGATAAGATTCAAAATGGCATCGCCTAAGTCAAGTTCTGCCTAACACTCAAAACCATCAAGGTCATTGAAAACAAAAATCTGAGAAACCATCATAACTAAGGAGCATGAGGAGTCATAACAACTAAACATAATGTAATAAAAAGGGTTGTATGATTCAGCTGGACCTGATTGCTGCATCTTGAACTGTAACTGCCATGACTGCCTCAGAGTAACTATGGGTGTTTCCTGCATAATTTTCTTTTTTCTTTTTCTTTTTGGTATGGGAGATTGAATCCAGGGGCACTTTACCACTAAGCTACATTCCCAGCCCTTTTTTATTTTGAGACAGACTATTGCTAAAGTGCTATGTGCTAGGGCCTTGCTAAATTGTTTAGGTTGGCCTTGAAATTGTGATCCTGCCTGAGCCTCCAGAGTCTCTGAGATTACAGGTATGTATCACTGAGCCCAGACTCCTGTATGGTTTTCAAGCAAACTATAAGTAATAAATAGACAAAGTCATTAGTGTGGCATGTGATCCTTAACAACCTGATCCTGGCCCTGGGAATGTGCTTGACTCTTTGATATTAGCTTAAGATAAATCAGGTATTTTCTAGCAGGAATGAGTCACTTCTGTTATAAAGCTCATATATACACACCTCTTATGATCCAAATTGTGGATTGTAAATTCCCCATTAAATTGAACTGTGTGCAAACCTAGATCTATCTGTTTGCCTTCAGATTCACCACTTTGAGGCTGGTCCTTGTCCTCATACAGTAGGATTGGGTTATTCTGGAACACAGAAATGGAGCAAAAATGAAAAAGATCTGAATGAAGCTTGGACTTTCATTAATAATCATATGTCAATATTGGTTCTTTGGGGTCCAGGTATACCTTAGCAGTAAAGTGTGTCCTTAGTGTGTGTGAGGCCCTGGGTTCAATCCCCAGCACACACATATGTAGAATACAAGCACAAAATTGGTTTACTAATTAAAGCAAACACATCATTACTCCTGTAAGATGTTTATAATAGAGCGAACTGTATGGCAGTATATGGAAACCCTCTGCACTGTTGTCATTTTTATGAAAATCTAAAATGGTTAAAAAATAAAATTTATTTAAAAGGACATGGGGATGGCGCTGGAGTGGTGGCTCAGCAGTTACGGTGCCTGCCTGGCATGTGGGAGTACACTGGTTCAAACCCCAGCACCCACTTACACAACTAAGTGTCAGAGCAATGAAAGCCATGTGAAAAACTCAATAAAAAATTGATTCTCTCTCTCTCTCTCTCTCTTTCTCTCTCTCTCTCTCTCACTGACCTTCTCTCTTTAAAAATAAATAAATAAAAGCACATGGGGGCTAGTAACTGGCATTCGCAAGTACGCGAGTTTAAACCCCAGCACCATGTACACAATGAAGCGTTGGAGCAACAAAAGCCACATGAAAAACTAATTTGATTCATTCTTTCCCTCCCTCTCTCTCTCTCTTACTGTCCCCCTTTCTCTAAAACAAACAAACACCCCCCCCAATGGCTTGGGCTTGGTGGTACATGCCTGTAATCCCAGCAGTTCAGAAGACTGAGTCAGGAGGATAGCAAGTTCAAGACGAGCCTCAGCAAATTATCGAGGCTCTAAGCAACTAATGAGACCTGTCTCAAAATTAAAAAAAAAAAAAAAAAAAAAAGGTCTGGGGATGTAACTCAGTGGTAAAATGTCTCTGGGTTTTATCCCCATTATTAAAAAAAAAAAAAAAAGAGGGGCTGGAGCAGTGGTTCAGTGGTTACAGCACTTGCCCAGCATGTGCAAGTACACGGGTTCAAACCCTAGCACCCACTTACACAACTGTCAGAGCAACAAATGCCATGTGAAAAACTCAATAAAAATTGATTCTCTCGCTGTCCTTCTCTCTTAAAAAAAAAAAAAGAGAATACCTACAACCTACAGATAGGCATATATATTGAGTACTATGGTTAGAGTATGGTTTGTATTATTCCATTCTTCAAAATTTGAATTACATCAGTTGAGAAATGCTTGGCTTAGATTGTGAGGAAAGATTTTTATTTATGTTCTCATTATGCTTAACGAGAATGGGATCAGCTGGGCACCTTGGCATGGGGTCCACCTGTAATCCCAGGAACTTGGGCGGCTGAGGCAGCATCACGCGCGCGCGAGGCTCTAAGCTACTTAGGGAGACCCTGTCTTGAAATAAGCACCCCTGGGTTCAAGGAGGGAAGACTACTGCAGCAATCCAGAAGAGACGATTGCTGGTTGGTAGGGAAGAGGAAGATAAAAATGGAGGGATTCCAGGTATATTTGGATGACAAAACCAAAAGGGATAATTAGTGGTGTTGCGTTGGGTCGGAGGGAGAGGGGAAAGTGAAAGAAGGGAGATCAGGATGAGCTCCTTTTGTCTTGGTCAACTCGAATAGACAGTAGAGCTGTGCAATTGAGGTACGGAAACCTGGGAGAGATTAGGAAATTGTCTTTTCCCAGGTGTGTTTGTTTGTTTCACAGAGTAACTAGGTAAGAGGGGGCTGGCAATATTGAGACTTGGGGCCCACTCCACAGCGTCTTGTCGTTCTCTAGAGCTACTTATCTTTATTACAGCACTTAGCAAGGTGTGTTCACATTACAAGATGTCGCACCCGTTGGTGTGAGTCAGAGGATAAGGGCAGGGCCTCTACTCTGCCTCTTAGGTACTTTGACCGGCAACCGGCTCCGCCTCGCCCCTTGGGGCTCCGCCCGGCCGCGAGAGCGACCGTTTCCTCCTAGAGTAATAAGACCGCAGCGATTGACTAGTCTGTTCTCCAATGATCACGCCAAGTGACCAATTAGGTGGTATTAGAGGCGGGTGCCGAAGCAAGAGATGGGGATGACCAGGAAGTGAGAGCTGAGACTGCAGGAGGACGGATCCAGCGCAGGAGGCTGTGGAAGGTGACCCGGTATTTGGATTCCCCCTTTTTCTCTTTTCCAGGACGGGGTATCCCTTTGCAGCTGGGAGCTAGGATCTCCGTTTGTTCCTCCTCTGGAGGAAGGGGGAGGTGTGTGTCAATTTATATAAGCACTTGAGGATCTGGAGCTTCCTTCTTCGCTCGCCTCGAAGCGAATCCTTCTCTTAGCCAGAGGTGGGGGCCTCTCCGGGTCCGGTGAGGATGTTGGAGATCCTTTCTTACCCTGAGTGGTTAACGTCCTCCGGGCTCAGGCCCAGGAAAGGGGAGAGGAGTGATGATTTTCCGAGAGTCAAGGTTTCTGCCCTCTTCCAAGGAGTTAGACATCTCCATAAGAGGCCGGAAGTAGTGAAGGTGGCGGGACCCTGGAACTAGATTCCTGTGGATAGGGAACTGGGAATCGAGCAGTTACTGAGGGCGAAGGAACGAGGGAAAAGGAACTTTAAAGTGGAAGCCGCTGTGATTTCCTAACGGGTGAACCTACGTGAGGCGGGGGACGTGGGGTCTCTAAATCCCCTTCGTTTTTACTCTGGGGCCATCAGCTTTTTGCCTCTTTTCTTTCTCCTTAGGCTGTGGAAACATCTGAATATGTGGAATCCCAGTGCCGGTAGGTGTTTGGGGGATCTCCTCTCCCAGCCCAACTCATTTTCCAATGGACTGCATTTACAACCCTCCCC
>PVKS010029236.1:0-25575 GCA_004027875.1 Aplodontia rufa | reverse complement strand
TATTTCCAACTTGTCCTTCTCAAGTCTGTTTTGCCTATATGCTATACAGAGTGTCAACCAGCGCTGGCATGGTGGTGCATGTCATAATCCCAGCAATTAAGGGGGCTGTGGCAGGAGGATCACAAGTTCAAAGCCAGCTTCAGGAACTTAAGGCCATAATCAACTAAGTGGTCTTGTCTCAAAATAAAAAATAAAAAGGACTGTGGGTGTGGTTCAGTGGTTAACATCCCCAGTACACATCACTCCTCTAAAAAAATGTCAACCAGAACTGACCTCATTTCCTTCATGCTCTGGCTGTCTATGGCTCCTCTCACCTCATCTACCCCCAACATACCTAAATAATTCATTCCAGTCTGCCTTGATGTCCCTCGGGTATTCCCTCTGCCTGGATGCCGTTTCCCAAGATACTCACATAGCTGATTCTTTTACCTCCTAACACTTTGCTTAAATATTTGACCTTCTTAATGAGAACAATTTTGTCAACTCTATTTAAAAACACAACCCAGTATCACCAGTATCTTTAACTTTCCATAATCTTTCCATATCTAATATCTTCTAAAATACCAAATTATTTATCTATTATTATCTGTCCTCCCCTATTAGAACGTAAACACTTCAAACAAGAAGAAAGTCATTCGATTCTCAGATTTACAAAAATAAATGCCTGTTTTTATATGTCACTGAGATCTGGAAAAGATTAATATGCAACATTAACACAGCAACAGCTGACCCCTATGATTATGAATATAAATTTAAAAATTTAAAAAAATCCAAAATGTATACAGAAATATATCAATTAAATTATATTTATCCACAATATCAAAAAATTATATAACACTGGAAAATCAATATGTGTAATTCATCACAATAACAAATTAAGAAAGAAAAAGCATCCTTTAAACAGAGGCAAAAAATAAATTTTAAGAAACTTCAACAGCCAAATATAATTCTTTTAAAAACTGTTAGAAAATTTGGAATGGAAGGTAACTTTCCAAGTTTCATCACGAATACTGACTTAGTGGGGCTGGAGCGGTGGCTCGGCGGTTATGGCGCTTGCCCAGCTTGTGCAAGTACACGGGTTCAAACCCCAGTACCCACGTACACAACTAGTACACAACAACTAAGTGTCAGAGCAATGAAGATCATGTGAAAAACTCAATAAAAGTAATAAAAGTTGATTTTCTCTGTCTCTCTGTCTCTCTCCCACTGTCCTTCTCGCTAAAACAAAACAAAACAAAATAAAAAAAAAAAAAACAAAAAAAAGAATACTGACTTAGCTAAGTGTGGTAATATACATCTATAGTCTCAGCTACATGGGAGGCTGAAGCGGGAGGATGACTTGAGCCCACAAATTTGAAACCAGCCTGGACAACATATCAAGACATCATCTCAAAAAAAAAAAAATGTATCGACCACAAACATATAATAAAAAAATTAATGAGAATATATTATCATTTAAAACCATTCATTTAAAAAATAGAAACCAAGCAAAGTAGCTTTACATACTGCTTATTTTCAGGATATAGAGTGGACATTTTAAGTTGTTTGTGATTTCAAACAACATTCAATTTCTAGTCTCCAAGAATCTCAGTGAAAAGAAGTCATCTATTATCTTAACAACAAAACTTCTTTCTTGGAGGCTAATGAAAACAATTTAGTCTTAAATTTTGTGTTTATAATCACAAAAGAACAAATCTATGAAACAATCAAATAAGTTTTTAAATGGTGCACAAAATAGCCCTAAAAGTAAAATAAATAACAAAAATAAAAGCACCAATGAATCAAATTAGAAAAAAGCAACAGGAGAATTCAAAGCTTTTTTTTTTAGATTTTGGGGGAGGAATAAAATAAGATGGAAACAGTTTAAACAGCAAGTTTAACCAAATAATAACAATAAAACTACCATTAATTCAGACTTCACTCTGTATCATGCACTAGGTCAAGTATTTTACATGCATTATTTTATTCATAACAATCCTACTGCACTTACAGAAAAAGGATACTAAAACTTGACTCAGTTAAATAATTTGCCCAAGTTCACAAAGTTGTAAGTGGCAGTCAGAATTCAAACAGACTTAACTAACTCATCCCATTGTTTAAACCAACACACCATTAATAAAAACAGATTACATAATGCTCCTTTACTTATGATGGATTATGCCCTAATAAACTCATCATAAGCTAAAAATATCCTAAATGAAAATATACTTAATACAGCTAACCATAGGTTAGAAATGCAGCACTACGTAGAGTACTTACCCAGGAGCTACAGCTAGGTGCTGCTGATCAGCATCTCAAGAAAATATGTCCCACATATTGTGAGCCAGGGAAAAGATCCAAATTAAAAAACAGAAGTAGAGTTCTAATAATGTATATACTGCTTTCACATTATCAAAAATCATAAATTGAATCATCATTAAGGTAGGCACCATTTATATATGACTATATATGTGCAGCCATAGATACAGACACTTAAATTTTTAAAATAAATACTCTGTATACTTCAACACACTGATATATTTCTAAACATCTATAAAATAAGAATAAAGCTAAAACTTTGAAATACTAAACAACAACCTTAAAATACCAAGACCAGATAGATGACTTTACCAAGAAGTTTTCAATTATGTACTAAGGAATAAGATGAAAAGCTTCTAAATTAATTGGTCAACGTTAGTATAATTCTGGTAGCAAAATACGATAAACTGAATACTACAAAAGAAACTATAGAGTCAGAAAACTCTATAGTCAAATAGAGTTGAATAAATACAAAAAATACTACAAACAACCTTTGTTTTAAAAAAAAACAACAACAGAAAACAGGTTAGATGGATCAATTCCTCCAAAGACAGGGACTCCCAAACACATCTGATTTGAAACAGATAATTTGAAAAGCTCTAAAACTATTTTAAAAATTGAGGTCATAATTTAAAAACTTTCAAAAAAAGAAATCTCTGGGATGTGATGGTTCCAATGGAGACCTCTACCAAACACTTGAAGGATTAACACCAATTCTATATAATATTATCCAGAAATAGAGGAATTACTTCACTATTTATTTTATGATATCAGTATTGCCATGATATGTAAACCAAAGTCAGCTTAAAAAGATTAAAGACTAATAACCCTCATAAATACAAATACAAACTAACTCAGTCTGTAAGGGCTTATCAATCTGGTTTATCTTTTCAAGGGACCAACTCTTTGTTTCATTGAATCTTTGTGTGTGTGTGTGTGTGTGTATGTGTGTGTGTGTGTGTGTGTGTGTTTCAATTCTCTATTTTACTGAATTCAGTTCTGATTTTAATAATTAACCTCCTTCTAATGGTTATGGAATTGGTTTATTCATATTCCTCAAGAGCCTCTGGAGGCATCATGAGGTTACTTGGGGTCTTTCTGATTTTATTATGTATGTACTCACAGCTATAAACTTGCAACTTAGAACTGTCTTCATGGTGTCCCAGAGATTCTGTTATATTATATCACTGTTCTTGTTTGAGCCTAAGAATTTTTAATTTCTCCTCTGATTTCTTCTATCACCCTTTCATCATTCAAGTGTGTTGTTCAATCTTCATGTGTTTATGTCTCTTTTTTTGTGGGGGGTGTTGATTTCTAATTTCATTCCATTATGACAATCAGATAAGATGTAAAAAATTATACTGATTATTTTTACTTGCTATCAATTGTTTTGTGGCATTAAATATGGTCTATTTTGGAGGTCACATGAGCAGCTGAGAAGAAAAAGAATGCAGCTGTTGTTAGATGAAATATTTTATAGATGTCTGTTAATCCATTTGATTTATCATATTTTTCAGTCTGAATAGTCTTTGCTAAAAGACTCTATCTATAGGTTAGAGGGGTGTGTTCAGAATCACCCAGAATTATTAAATGGGGTTTATCTGAGCTTTAAATCTTATGATATCAGCTACATGTAATTAGGTATCCTGATCTTTAGGGCATAAATATTTACTATTGCTAAATCTTCCTGTTGGATTATTCTTTTATCAATATGAAGTGACCTTCTTTTCTCTTCTGATTAATTTTGGTTCAAAGACAACTTTGTCTGGTACGAGAATAGTTTGTCTTATACTCCTGCTTGTTTTCAGGTTCCATTTCCATGGCATATTAACCTCCATCCTTTTACTTTCAGCCTGTGCTTGTCTTTGCCAGTGATGTCTCTTGCAAACAACATGTAGTTAGTTCTTATATTTTAAATCCATCTGCCATGCTGTCTACTAATTAGAGACCACTTACATTCAGTGTTATTATGAAAAGATGTTTACTAATCCTGCAATTCTGTTAATCTGGTCTTGTTTCTTATTTGCTTAGCTGTTGTTCAAAGGAGATCTGTCCATTTGCAAACTCTGGAGTTTCCTTCCTTATTTCCTCCATGTGTAGTATTTCTTCCAGCATGTTTTGTAACAATGGCTTAGCAGTCATGAATTCTGTGAGTTTCTATTTATCATGAGAGGTTTTTATTTCCCCTTCAATTCTAAAGGATACTTTTGCTAGATATAACAATTTTGGCTAACAGTTATTTTATTTTTTTATTTTTCATTGAATCAACATAGTCTTGTGTATTGGAGGGAACTGTTGATATATATTCATGGATAGTTATTTTCTTTCAGGGCTTGGAACACATCATTTAAAGACCTCCTGGATTTTAGAGTTTGAGCTAATAAAACACAAGTCTGACTGGCTTGTATCTAAATGTGACCAAATAATTTTCTCTTGAGACCATTACAATTTTATCCTTGTTCTAGGCACTTTAATTATAACATACCATGGAGAGATTGTTTTGATCTTGTCTGTTACGGAATCCAAATGATTCCTGTATCTCAGTATCTATCTAATCCTTAAGGTTTGGAAATTTTTATTATTATTTACTAAAAGAGATTATCCATGCAATTCACAACCCTCTTCAATTCCAATAATTCCTAAATTTGGTCTCCTGATGTTGCCATGGAGTTCTTATATGTTCTGGTCATGGCTATTAACTTTCTTTTCTTTAATACTGTCCAAACGTTCAAGGTAAGCCACTTTTTCCTCAAGCTCTGAGATTCTGTCTTCCACATGGTCTACTCTATTAGAGAGACTTTTAACTGAATGTTTTATTTGATGTGCCTTTCATTTCTAAAATTTCTTTATGGTACTTTTTCAATATTTCTCTTTATTGAATTTCTCATTCATATCCTATACTAACTTCCTTAATTCATTCAGTCATTTTTCTGTATTTCCAGGAATTCATTAGTCATTCTTTTGAATTCTGTACCTGTCATTTCCTGTACTTCAATACCTGGGAGTCAGTTGCTGATGAACTATGAACATTAGGAGGTATCATGTTACCTTGTTCTCTCATATTGTCATATTGTTGGGTTTTGTGCTTCTCTGGGGATAGATTTCTCTTCTATTCTTGTGGGTGGGTCTTTTTATGGCACAGCCTTCTCTTGGCAAAGTGTTCTGGTATATCAGGTTGTTCTAAAATTTTCAATATATTTTCAGTTGGACTCTGTAGTATAGTTTCCCTGATAGTTCTCAGGTGATGTTTAGTGTATTTTGATACAGTGTATATTGTACCAGAGCTTGAGGATCCCACTTTTCTGGTAGGTCTTGGAAAAGTGGGATCCTTCTTATAATCTAACAACTGTATTGTATTACAAGAATTGTGTTTCTTCACTTAATGACTCTATATATTCAAAAGGTGAATGTGTATAATCCAGAATGAGACTCTTCATGGGTATATTTTCTACACTACTTGTACGAATTCTGTTTTGCTGTAGAAATGGATATTCACATACTGAGACAGGAAGGTAGTAACCCCCACAAGCCCATCCTTGTTGGTTTGGGGGTTTTGTCACCCTATTTTTTACATTTAAATATTACTGAAGTTTGAGTATGGTTTAGTTTTATATGGAACAAGGTATGCTATATCATGGCTGGGTTTTGGGTCTAATTCAAGAGTAGTCTCTATCCTGTAAACTCAGTGTCAACTAGATTCTGAGCACCTCACAAAAAAGGAGAAAACAAACAACAGCAACAATATCAGTGAAGAATATAGAGCATTAAATACCTAGTACCCACTATACTATCTATGACACTAATTCACACACACACACATATACTCACACAAAGAATGGCAGCATCAGCATTTGCCAACAGCAACAACAATAAACAGCCATGAACAAGATTTACCATGAACGTTAACAGCAAGTGTCAAGCATGCCATTCATGGTACTAATAACAAACATGAAGGATGGGGGCAGAAATTACTAACCCAAATAGTTCAAAAAGATGGTTAAAAAAGTTTATTAAGTATAAAAAATGTGATAGGAAAATTTAGAACTTGAAAAGAAAGTTTAGAATGTTCAAAATGTAAAAAGAGACAGGCAGAAGATATACAGCATGCGATAAAGAGAACTAAGCACATGACACACACCTAAAATTCCAGCATCTCTGGAGACTGAGGAGGATTTTGAGTTCAAAGCCAACCTCAGTACTTTAGTGAGTCCCTAAGCAACTTAGTGAGACTCTGTTTTCAAAATAAAATATTAAAAGGGCCATGGATGTAGTTTAAGCAGCCCTGGGTTAAATCCCTGGTACCAAAAATATATAGAGAGGAGGAGAAAAATAAAGATAGAAGAAGAGAATTTGGCTAAAGGAGAAGAAAGGAGAAAAGAAAAAAAGAAAACACCCCTTATCCTCAAAAGAAAAAAATAAGGATTTTTTTAAGAGAAAAATGAGGGGAAAAAAAGAAATACATATACAAAAAAAAAAAAAAGGCAGGGGGATTCTTAATGAAAAGGAAAAGAGTTATCTCTGCGGAGCTGGAGCATCTATCAACAAGGATAGATGTTCTCTGACTATGCAGATTGCCCTTCCTTCTGTTTCTTCTTGGGCTATGCACCCATTAGACAGATCAAGGGCTGGGGGGCTATTGAACCCCTCCTCTTTTGAGTTGTTCAACAAGCTGCCAGTTAGAGTAACCTGGAACTGAAGCTGGTTCAAATAGCTCTTAGCTGCCCTTTTCACCAGTATAAGGGAAGACAAAATGGGAAGTACTGTCAATAAGAGTTTTGTCCAGACACAGCAGATCAATGCACTCTCAGGTGGGGCTGCTGCAGTGTTCTAAATTCCAGCAGCTGGATTTAACTCTAATCAGGTCTTTGGGACTTTATCAGGTTGAATCTATTAGATCAACATACCACTAGTCCCAGGTAGATGGTGATCTCTGCTAGACATCTGGATCTCAGGGGCCTCCAAAGAATCCTACTCAGAGGGGAAGAGAGCCAATCCACCACAGATCTTATACACTCTACCACCCAGAAATGTACCCTTCCAGGCCCAGCCCCCCAAGTATAATCACCGCTACCTATTCAGCTTCTGACCCTTTTCACCTGGCCACATGAATGGGACTCAATGGGAAAGTGAGTTGTATTCCCCTCTCTCTCTGACTTGAATCTCTCTGGATGTAATCATCTCTGTTTCAATCACATTCTGCCAAGTACTCCCTAGGTTACTGGTAGGCACTTGCCCAGACAGAATGGCCATATCTGCTTTGATTTCCTGGGTTACCACAGAAGCAAGCTGCAATATGGTCTCATCAAGATGACTCCCCACCCCAGCTCTCCACTTGCCATCTACAGAACACAGAATAGTATTCAGCCTCTGATACAGCTATGTTCAGACTATTTTTCTGTTCTACATGTTTTCAAATGCCAAATTTAACCATTATTTATTTGTGTCATCCTATCCCACCATAATAAACCAGCACTGCTGTCACCACTTTGACTCCAAAGTACTTTTTCTTGTCCTTTATTCAGTGCACCCAAATTTCTGAGTCTGTAAGAGACTCATACTATCCAATATTGGATTTCAGTGATTCCCTCTTCTTCCACCTCACTGAGAAGCAGCACTCCCATGTTTCAATCCCAAACCATGGGGTAACTGGAAATACAACTTCCTCTAATCTGTCATCTTGAATTTCTTTATTTAGTATAGTTTTCATTTGCAATTCCCCAATTGTTAAAGATATTTAACATTTTTCATATTTTCATTAGCCATTTGTATTTCTTTCTTTGAGCAATGTCTGTTTAGTTCCTTTGTTCATTTAGTGATTTATTTTTAATGCTATGGTTTTTTTGCATTTTTTTAAGAGAGAGAGGGGAACAGTGAGAGAGAGAGAGAAAGAGGGAATCAATTTTATTTAGTTTTTCATGTGGTACACTTTGTTGTGTACATGGTGCTTGGGTTTGAACCCACATCCTCATGTATGCCAAGCAAGTGCAGTAACCTCTGAGCCACTACTCCAGCCCCTTTTTGCATTCTTTATATATGCTGGGTATAAATCCTCTGTCAGAGGACTAGATGGCAAAACTTTTCTCCCTTTCTGTGGTCTCTCTCATCAGTCTTAATTGTTTCCTTTGCTGTGAACAGCTTTTAAATTTGATACCACCCCATTTATTAACTCTTCATATCGTTTCCTGAGCTTTGGGAAACCAATTGAGGAAGTCACTGCCTTGCATCTAGATGTTGGAGTATTTCCATTTTCTTATACTAGTTGCAAAGTGTCTGGTTTAATTCTTTCGTATCTGATCAAACTTGAATTGACTCTTGTACAGGCTCAAAGGTGGGGATCCTGCTTCACTCGTTTACATTCCAAGATCCTGTTTTGCCAACACCACCTGCTAAAAAAGCCTGTCTTTTCTCCAAACACATTTACGACACCTTCCTCAAGGATTAGAAGGCGGCAATTGTGTAAGTTTGTCTCTTTGATTCTGTTCAAATGGTCTGTTCTATTCTATTCCACTGTTTCTGTTTTTAATGCCTATACCATTGGTTACTATATCTCTTTGTGTAATTTATCAGATATTCTGATGCATGCAAAATTGCTCTTTTTGCTCAGAATTGCTTTGATCAAATGAATTTTAGAACTTTCCCCCTAGATTTGTGAAAACTGTCATCGGTATTTTGATGGGCATTGCACTGAATCTGTAGACCACTTTTGGTAATACAGCCACTTTAACAATATTAATTCTTCCTATCCATGAACACAAGAGGCCTTTCCATCTTCTAGTGTCTTCTACTTCTTTCTTCTGTGTTCAGCATTTTTGTTGTAAAGGGCTTTCACATCTTTGGCTAGATTTACTCCTAAGTATTTCTTTAGAGGCTACTGTTGGAATTGTTTAGCCAATTTCTTTCTCAGCGGATTCATTACTGATGTATAGAAAACCTGTTGGTTTTTGTATGGCAATTTGGTGTGATACTACTTTGCTGAATTTGTTTATCAGTTCTATAAGTATTCTGGTGAAGCTTTTACGATCTTCTAAATACAGATCATATCATATGCAAACAGTGATAATTTGGCTTCTTTCTTTCCTACTTTTGTTATTTCCTTCTCTTCCTTACTGTTCTGGTTAAGATTTCAAGTACTTTTAAATATGAATGCTGAGAGTGGACATCCCTGTCTTGTTCCTGATTTTAGAAGAAATTATTTTAATATATTCCTGTTTTTCTTCTATAACTATATTCCTCAAGATTTTTTATCTTGAATGGGAGCTGAATTTTGTCAAAGACTTTTCTGCATCAATTTAATCACGTGATTTTTGGCCTTGGTTCTACTTCCATGACATATTGCATTCGATGTGCACAGGTTTGACCATCCCTGCATGCCTGGAATGAAAACAACTTGATTGCCATATAAAATCTTACTGTATTGTTCAATTTGATTTGGTAATTTAATTTAAAAATTCTGCATTTATGTTCATCAAGAAGAATGGTCCGTAGTATTCTTTACTTGATGTGTCCTTATCTGGTTTTGGTGAGAGGGTGTCACTGGCTTTGTAGCATGAGTATGGGAGTGTTCCCTCCCTTTCTATTTCATAAAATAATCTTAGGAATATTGACAATAGTTCTTTAAAGATCTGGCAGAATTCATCTATGAAGCCATCTGGTCCTGGGCTTTGTTTTATTAGAAAACTTTTTTATTACTGCTTCAATCTAATTATTTGATATTGGTCTCTTTAGGTTTCTATATCATGATTAAATTTTGGTAGGTCACAATGTACTTGAAATTTACTCACCTTTTAGATTTTCCAATTTATTAGAATCTAACAGATTTTTGTTGCTGTTGTTTGGTTGGTTTTGGTACCAGGAATTGAAACCAGGGGTGTTTAACAACTGACCCGTATCCCCAGTCCATTTCCTATATATTCAGAAAAGGTCTTGCTAAGTTGCTTAGGGCCTCACTAAATTGCTGAGGCTGGCTTTCAACTTGCGATCCTCCTGCCTCAGCCATTCAAATCACTGGGATTACAGGCAAACGCCACCACACACAGCTTAGAAGATAAGTTTATTTTTATTTTTATTTATTTTTTTAAAGAGAGAGAGAAAGAATCAATTTAAAAATAGAACAGGTGGCTTCGCAATACAAGATCTAAAACTATACTATAGAGGTATAATAACAAAAACATCATGGTACTGGTATCAATATAGGAATGAAGAGCAAAGGAATAGAATATAAAACTCTGAGACAAACTCACAAATCTTTAAACATCTAACATTTGACAAAGAGGGGTAAAAAAAAAACCAAGGGGGAATGACAACCTATTCAACAAATGATGCTGTACAAACTGGACAGCCACTTGCAGGAAGTTGAAATTAGATCCTTATCTCTCACTTTCCATAAAAATCAAGTTGAACTGCATCAAGGAACTAGGAATTAAACCAGGTATTATACAACTGCTGGAAGAAAAATTAGGAGCAACACTCCAGCACATGGGAGTTGGCAATGATTTTCTCAACAAGACTCCCAAAGCAAATGAATTAAAGTCAAGAATCAATGAGTGGGATTCCATTAAACTAAAAAGCTTTTGCTCAGCCAAGGAACTGATCAAAACTGTCAAGAGAGAACCTACAGAATGGGAGATAATCATGGCCTGTGATTCCTCAGACAGGAGACTGATATCCAAAATTTACAAACTACTCAAAAAACTTAATATCAAAAAACAACAATCCAATCAATAAATGGGCCAGAGAGCTAAACATAAATTTTTGATCAGAGGAAATCAAGCAATCCAATGAATACATCAGAAGGTGTTTTAAATCACCAGTAATCAGAGAAATGCAAATCAAAACTACATTAAGATTTCACCTTACTCTAGTCAGACTGGCAAAGATGAACAACACAAACAGTAACAGATTTTGGAGGGGTTGCAGGGAGTAGGAACACTAGCACACTACTGGTGGAACTTCAGACTGGTATAGCCACCCTAGATAGTGGTATAGAGAATCCTCAAAAAATTAGGGTTGGATCCACTGTATGACTCAACTATCTGTCTTCTGAGTATTTTCTCAGAGGAGTTAGAATAAGCACAATACATCAACAGCAAAATCAATGTTCATAGCTCAATTTACAATACCTGAAGTATGGAATTGACCTAGATGCCTATCACTGGATGAATGGATTCAAAAGATGTGAGATACACACATACATACACACACACACACATACATACACACCTACACACAATGGAGTTCTCTTCAGCTATTAGAAACAATGATATTATGGCCTTTGAAGGTAAATGTATGGCAATATAAGAAATCATGGTGAGCAAAGTTAGCCAAACCTAGAAAGCCAAGGGTCAAATGTTTTTCCTCATTTGTGTAGGCTAGAGCAAAATCCAGGCTTGGGTGAAAAGTAGTCAAACTCATATATTTGATCTAGCAAAGGCGTAGCAATACATAATCTAGAGAAAACATAGACATGTAATTGGGGGAGGGGAGAGCGAAGAGGCAGGGGGTTGGGAGTGAGAGGAATTAAAGGAAGAATCTAGGAAGACAATGAAAAATATAGCATACTTCTTACCCCTAAGATGTCAAATAATACTCATGCAAGCATGTAATTCTGGAAAATTTATGATCATATATATATACATGTGTGTGTATATATATACATATATGTATGATATATATATATGGACATTTATATCAGTTGTAGGGAAGTAATATAGAAGAATCAAGAGATTGGGGGGTGTGGGCAATGTGGGAGTAACTATGATTTAGGATCCAATGCATATCATATTGTTACCTTTTACATATTTATGCTTGTATATAACTCAACTCCTTAATAAAAAAAAATAAAGTAGGAAAAAATAAAGTGCTTTTCACACCATGCAGATTTATTCAACTGATTCGGTGCAATGATTCTAAGGGCATCAAGCAGCCTAGAAGGGATAGCCATACAGTCCTGCACTGTGGTTCTCAGGCTTAAGCAGGCCTGGAAATGACATGAGGAGGCAGCTTGAAGACACAGAGTATACAGGCCCAAGTTCCCAGGTGATGTCAAGTCTGCTGGTCTGGGAAAACACTTCAGGGCTGGAGATGTACCTTAGCAATAGAGAATTTGCTTAGCATATGCAAGGCCATGTGTTTGATCCCTGGCATGCCACTTGTACACACACACATGAAGAGCACAGTGAAAGAGAAGGACAGGGGGAAAAATATTTAAGAAGGATCCCTTCATCCTTAAGAGTGGAATACAGAACAATTGCAAAAATGAGGCTTGGGAAGCACTAGATCAATATGAGGCTACCACACAATACTAAAGGACAAGGAAGGGTTCCATGATAAAATATACTTAGAAAAGACTAAGCTAAACAGAGCTGAATGGTTTTCTTCAGTTCAGAACTTCTACAAACCTTTAATATACTAATTTTCACAGCAGCCTCTGAAGTGGCTACAAGAGAACCCCTTATAATTTAGAACACCACTTAAAAATCTCTAATCTGTCAAATATTCTCTCATGTTAGATATTTTTATAAAATATATGAAAAGAAAAAGGAAGGGAAGAGGGAAGAATGAATTCTGTCGACAAAAGAAATAAAATTCCACAAGGAATAATCTACACATATTAGGAATAAAATGAGGGAACAAGAACAACAACAAAGGATATAGATGGGAGGGAGGTTTTTACATGCAAAATTTATATAGAACATATTTTAAAATAAGCTAATTGCATATATGGCTTTAAATGTGACAAAAATTAGACACTGACACAGCTGAATGTAAAAAACACTATAAATTAAATGAAAATATGAACATCTTATGTTTAAATAATAACAGTACCCTAAACATTTAAAGCAACAAGTATTTCAGGTTAAATCTAATCAGCATACATATGCAATGCAAAGTATTATTCCACTTACTAAAAGGATTTTCATATTAACCATTAGATGGCACCATACATCTACTGGTTAAGATAACTATACTAAATTCTAATTTTCTCCTACATGCTTAAAATACAATATAAAATACATTTAACCTTTTTTAAAATTGGTTCATCATTGTCTTACATAATGAAAGATTCATTGGTTCACATTCATATATGCATACGTAATGAGAGAGTTTCTTAAACCCAATCCTTGTCCAGGATCTCCTCTCTTCCTCTATACTCCCTGATCTCATGAGTCCTCTGTAGTTCCTCCAAGTTACAGATATAAATGACCATATATATGTAATTTAAATATTGAAATTACTAGATTTATATGCCTGTCTGGGTGTATTTGAGGCTCTCAAGGGAGTCAAGTACTTCTTCTCCTCCTTCCCTTTCTACCTACTCGACCCCCCAGCCAGTTATAGTCCCCATAGTTGATATGTTACTTCAGATTTGATGGGTCTATTAAATAAACTTGACTAACTTTCACCCTATCTGAGGTTTTCCTCTATCACTCAAGTATATATAAAACACATTAACTTTTGTGTGTGTGTGTGTGTGTGTGTGTTTTTACAATTCTGTTCTTTTTTTTGTATCTTTATTTTTTATTTATTATTTATTAGATGATATATAGTTACAATTGAGGGGGAAACATTATCAAATATTCCAGAACAAATGAATATATACTTAGTTATCTAGGGCTAATGCCATGTCATGGATGCCCAGCTTGGGTTCCCCATGTTGCTGTTTCCCCAGAAGAACCGCTGAGTTAAATGGATATCTCGTGGAGGTCAGACATCACCTTCTGAGATGATTCCTCTATATTTGGTTCCTCCAGTCTCCTAGGTGATTTTCCTAAGCCCTCCCCCAACCCTGTCCCCCAGCCTACACCTCCAAGTATCCTAGGGAGTCGTCTCCCTGTTGTGAAAAGAATCATACAATTAGAAGTTATTATTAGCTTTGCCATCTAACATACTGCTTCCCGATGTATTCTAGCTTCCACAGATGAGAGAAACCATTCGGCCCTTGAGTCTCCGAGATTGGGATACTTCACTTTGCATAATTCTTTCCATCTCCATCCATTTCATCTCAAAAGCCATAATATCATCTTCTCTAATGGCCGAGTAGTGTTCCATTGAGTATATATACCAAAATTTTTGTATCTACTCATCGAGTGAGGGGCATCTGGGTTGGTTCCATAATCTAGCTAGAGTAAATTGAGCTGCTATAAACACTGAGGAGGCCTCATCACTATAATATGCTGATTCTAACTCTTTTGGGAAAATACCCAGGAGTGGGATAGCTGGGTCATAAGGTGGTTCCATCCTTAATTTTTTGAGGATTCGCCACACTGCTTTCCAGAGGGGCTGAACCAGTATGCAGTCCCACCAGCAATGTAACAGTGTTCCTCTTTTCCCACACCCCCCCTAGTATCTGTTGTTAGAATTTTTCATTTTTGCCACTCTAACAGGAGTGAGGTGGTATCTCGTTGAAGTTTTGATTTGCATTTCCATTATAGCTAATGATGTAGAGCATTTTCTCATATATTTATGGGCTTTCTGGACTTCCACTGGAGAGAAGTTCCTTTTAAGATCCGTAGCCCATTTATTGATTTGATTATTTGTGAGTTTGGACTTTTAGTTTCTTTAGTTCCCTGTATATTCTGGATTTTAGCTCTCTGTCTGAGGTGTAGCAGGCAAAGGTTTTCTCCCACTCTGTAGGTTCTCTCTTGATGCTCTTGACTAGATCTTTAGCTGTGCAAAAACTTTTTAGTTTTATTGCATCCCATTCATTTATTCTTGACTTTACTGCTTGAGACATGGGAGTTTTGTTGAGGAAGGTGCTGCAGACTTCTATGTCCTGTAGTGTTGACCCTACTTCTTTTTCTAGTAAGCTTAAAGTTGTTGGCTTAATATCCAGGTCTTTGACCCATTTTGATTTAATTTTTGTGCGAGGTGAAAGATAAGGATCCAGCTTCAGTTGTCTACACATGGCTGTCCAATTTGTCCAACACCATTTGTTGAACAGGTTATCTTTCTTCCACACTGTGCTTTTGCCCCTTTAATCAAATATCAAATAGTTAAGGATATGGGGGTTTGTCTCAGGATCTTCTATTCGGTTCCACTGATCTTCGCTTCTGTTTTGATACCAATACCATCCCATTTTTGCTACTACAGCTCTGTAGTATAATTTCCTTCCCGTAGAGTAATGTTTTAGCTAGTCTGGGTCTCCTGTTATTCCATATGAACTTGAGAATTGCTTTTTCTATATCTGTGAAGAATGCCATTGGTATCTTGATGGGGATTGCATTGAATCTGTATAGGGCTTTGGGTAGAATGGCCATCTTTATTATATTGACTCTGCCTAACCATGAGCATGGAATGTTTTTCCATCTACTCAGGTCTTCTGTAATTTCTTTTCTTAGTAAAACACATTAACTTTTATTATTAAAATTTAAGTTAAAAGTGAAGGAGAGTCATAATAAGCAACTAAATCTGTCTCACCATTTCTAGAGTGTTAGGACTTAATCTCATTCAGAAATCAACTCTTCAAGGTACATGTTAAATAGCTAGAGAATGCATGTTAAACTAAAGGCATTCTCTAGTCAACTATTTCACTGATAAATCTACATTGTCCAATTTCTATTTTTTTTTAAAGAGAGAATGAGAATAAGAGAGAGAGATGAAGAAAGAATCAATTTTATTATTATTTTTTCATCTGGTTGTCATTGCTCTGACAGTTGTGAATGTGGTGCTGGGGTTTGAACTGGGTCCTATGCGTGCCAGAAAGTGTGATACTGCTGAGCCACTGCTAGCCCCAATTTCTAATTCTTAATGATCTAAATTTCTATCGCTCTTCTTACCTTTCATCATATCTTGTTCTTGAATCCAGAGTTCTCATTTCCTATGTAGTTTCCCAGTCTCTATTCTGAAATCTCTGCCACAGATTTTTGTAGTCTATTTAAATACAAAGAATGAACCCATTTTGACAATCATTTAGTTATACTTCCAGTAATGACAGAATAACAAAGATCTGATTTAGTGTACCATCTGAAAACACTAAAACAACACACAGTATACAAGAAACAATCATATTAAAGACATTAGACATAGACAATAATAAAGGCAGTGATCACTCAAAGAAAGAAAAAGAAAATAGCAAACATGCTATGAGAAATGTTGAAGTCCCTCAAGCAGAAAAAAAATGATATGAGATGGAAACCCAGATCTACCAGAAAAAAGAGAAAAAAGGGAATACAGATCAGTGAAAATGGGAAATGTGTAGGCAACACAACTTTTGTGCTGTTCACATTTAAAAAAATAATAAACTGACATGACTGAAAATTCTAGAGTAGAAAAAGCTTTAAGGGCTGGTCTCTCCTTTGAGACAACCATTCAACTGAAAAAAAAATTAGAATCAACTGTTTTGGAACTCTCTGGTTATCAGACACAGCAACCATGGACTCCTGACAAGAGAGTCTGATGAAACTGAGCATTACACACAAGAATAAATAAATAAATATGTAAATAAACAAACAGCTCTAATCCCCTTATTCCTCAACCCTGGCAGGGCAATGGGGACAGAAGCTCATTTTCCCACAATAAGTGGTTGGCGCAAGAACCAGCAGTCAGGATTCTGCTGAGATTGTGTATTTTGATCACTCTGGCAATTCCTGAAGGCTTGCCTTTGTTTCTGCTACCTCAGGCTGCAGTGGCTTCCCCAGCAGTAGCTATGGGAAGATTTAAAGATACATACAACTTTGTTTTGTTTGATTCATATATTTAAGAAAACCTCTGTGAGGTCACTGGTGGATATAAAGAAAAGAAATTTATAAAGAAATATAAATTTTCAAAATTAGTTTGGATTAAGTCACTAACAGAGTACTGAAGTGCCTACCAAGCAAAAATAGAAATTCCTGAAAAGCAGGAGAGTCTGATGTTCTGAGTTACCACATTATAACATTCAAAACATTCATTTCTCAATAAGAAATTACAAAGCATATTTTAAAAAACAGAAAAGAATGGCCGATTTCCAGGAAGAAAAAAAAAAAGAGTTTGACTCTTTCAAAGACAAAGTCAGTCACTCCAGGAAAATGAGCTACTGTCCCCTCTGCCCTGCCAGGATTGAGGAATTAGGGAATTAGAGCTGGTTTTTGCACACTGCTCAATTTTATAGAATCTATCTCTGAGAAAACCCAGACATTAGAGTTACTGGTCAACCATGTTAAACTAACTGTTCAAATATGCTCAAGAGCTAAAGAAAACAATGGACAAAGAGCTAAAATCAGGAGAACAATGTACGAGTAGGGAGTGTCAATGAAGAGACAAGTATAAAAAGGAATCAAATTGAAATTCTTTTTTTTTTTAGGTAACTTTTTTTTAACAGATTAGGCTTGTTTAACAATTTTTTTTTATTTGTTCAACACTGTCTTACATATTGGAGGGAATCGTTACACGTTCATGAATATATGGATATTGATAAAGGAGGTTAAGGCTGATCCTAGTCCATGGTCTCCCCACTTTGACCATTCCCAGCTCCCATGTTTTCCCTACTTTATCCCCATGTAAGTTGGGCTTCTCATGGGAGTCAAGGGTTCCCAGCTGCTTGAAATTCTTAAGGGAAAAAATGCAAAAGATTAAATAAAAAGCTTACTAAAGAAGCACAATGGCAGATTTGAGCAGACCCATAAAATGATGAACAAATTTTAAGACCACTGGAATTATCCGGTTTGAGAAACAGAAAGAAATAATGCAGAACGAACAGGCATGAGGAACCTGTGAGACACCTTCAAGCAGAAATACCTTTGCATTAGGAATTCCAGAAAAAGAAAGAAAGGATAAAAAGATGTCTTTAAAGACATAATGGCCAAAAATGGTGTTTCAAATATAACACCAAAGGCACAATCCACAAAAAAAAAAAATTACTGGCAAGCTAGACTTCATTAAAATTTCTGCTCTATGAAACATAATGTCAACAAAATGAGAAGACAAGCCATAGAGTGGGAGGAAATATTTGCAAATGACACAGCTGATAAATGACTGTGATCCAAATACACAAAGAACTCTTAAAAATCAGTAATAAGAACAACCTGGTTTAAAAAGGGGCAAAAGAGGGGCTAGAGCTGTGGCTCGGCAATTCTGGAGCTTGCCTAGTATGCACAAGGACATGGGTTTGAAACCCAGCACCACCTACACAATGAAGTGTCAGAACAACGAAAACCACATGAAAAACTAAATAAAACTGATTCTCTTTCACTATCTCACAATGCACTCTCTCTTAAAAAAAAAAAAAAAAAAAAAGAAGGGCAAAAACCCTTAACAGATGTCTTACTGAGGAGGATATATAAATGGCAAACAAGTATTAAGGGCTATGAACTTGCCTTGCAGTGTTGTTTTAGCTGCATCTCACAACTTTTAGTATGTTCTTATTTTCTCTGTTAAAAATCTTGTCAGATTTCCCTTTTGATTTATTCATAGACTTATAGATTGTTTGGAAGTTTATTATTTAGCTTTCAAATATTTGGATACTTTCCAAATATATTCCCGAGTTTTTAATTCCATTCTGGTCAGAAAATGTACTTTCTGTGACTTAAATCCTTTTACATTTATTGAGAATTGTTTTATGGCTTAAAATATGGTACGCTTTCTTTGCACCAGAAATAATGTGTATTTCACTATGTTGAGTGGAGTGTTTTTTAAATGTCAGTCATGTCAAGTTGGTTGTTAGTATACTAGCCTTTTGTTAGTTTCTGTCTGCTTGTTCCTTGGTAGTTGTAGTTTATTATTTCTTATAATTCCACTGTTTATTGTTTCACCTATACTGACATTCTGTTATAAACATTTAGAATGGTTATGTCTTCGTGATGAATTGATGAACTGACCCCTTTATTGATATGTTCTTCACATAATGAAATAAAATATCATTACAGTATAAGTTCTTGTCCTTTTCTTCCTCAGTTATATTACATTTAGTTCAATACACAATGATTTTATTGTAATTTAGTATGGAAGCAGATTTTATGATCTATGAACTTAATTTCAAAAGTCTAGAACAGGCATTATGAAATATTTACTATTTTATAGCACTGAGAAACATCTACATTAAGAAAGAAGAAAAAGAAAAGCAAATAAAACCCACAGTTGTGAAAAGAGGAAATAAAGTTCAGAGCAGAAACCAGTGAGCTAGAAACATACACATAACAGAGAAATAACAAAACCAAAACCTGACTCTTTGAGAACACCAAGAAAACCTACAAAACTCCAGTTAAGAATGATTGGGGGTGGGGGCATGAGGAATGAAAAAGATTACATTAGTAGAGTCTACTGATATTTACAGGATAACAAAGGAATATTATGAACAACTTCTTGTCAATATATCCAAAAACTTAGAAGAAATTAAGAAATTCCTTGAAAGACACAAATAATCAAAATTCAAGAAAAAAAGCAGCTAAATAGGCAAATATATATTTTAAAAATTCAAAGTGCAGATAAAAACCTTCTGGTGATTGTACCAAACATTTAGGGAAGAAATAACACTGAATATTCAAAATTTTCTCAGAAAAAATTCAAGATTGGAGAATAATATTTTCCAATTCATTGTCCAAGGTAAGTAAACTAGACAAAGATATGAAAAGAAAATAAAACTACAAACCAGTAGCATTCATGCACAGACATGCAGAAAGTCTTTACAAAATTTTTAACAAATTCATTTTTATACACATTTTAAAAATTTTTATTAGGGAATTATTATTGTACAGTCATTAATGTATTAAAGTAACAATATGATATTCATTTGTTAAATAAGAATTACCCCCACATCACCCACACCCCAATCTCTTGATTATTCTACATTTCACCCCTACAAGCAATATAAATGCTTAGACTGTGAATTTTCCAGAATTAAATGATTACATAAGTATTATTTGGATTCTCAGGCGGGAAAGAGTATGCTACATTGTTGATTATCTCCCTAGATCCCTCCCTATTCTCCCTCCCTCATCTCTCCTCACAACTTCCCCCACCCCTTCACCCTCTCATATCTACAGCTGCCCTAAATTATGTGCTGCCACACCTTTACTGGGTCTAACACATGAGTCTGACTACCTTTCACGGAACCCTGGGTTTAGCTACAACCTCCACAAATGAGTGAAAACATTCGAGCTATGACTCTCTGGGTTTGGCTAACTTCACGTAGCATGATTTCTTCCACTGCCATCCATTTACCTGCAAAGGCCACAATATTGTTGTTTCTAATTGCTGAGAAGAACTCCATGGTATAAATATACCACAGTTTTTAGATCCATTCATCCAGTGCCAGGCATCTGGGCTGGTTCCATAATTTAGCTACTATAAACTGAGCTGCTATGAACACAGATTTTGTTGTGTTGCTGTAAGGTGCTGATTCTAACTCCTCTGGGAAAATACCCAAGAGGGAAAGCTGGATCATATGGTGGATCCATTCCTGATTTTTGAAGGATTCTCCACACTGCCTTCCGGAGTGGCTGTACCAGTCTGCAGTTCCTCCAACAGTATGCTAGTGTGCCTATCTTCCCACAACCTCTCCAGCATCTGTTATTGCTTACATTCTTTATCTGCGCCTATTTGACTAGAGTGAGGTGAAATATTAATGTAGTGTTGAGTTGCATTTCTCTGATTATTAGTGATTTAGAACACTTTCTAATGTACTCATTGGCTTGCTCAATTTTCTCTGTTGAGAGGTTTCTACTTAGCTCTTTGGTCCATTTATTAATTGGATTATTTGTGTTTTTGGTATCAAGTTTTTTTAATTCTTTGTAAATTTTGGATATTACTCCCCTGTTGGAGGAATCACAGGCCATGATTATCTTCCATTCTGTGGGTTAACAAATTCAATTTTATCAATATATTAAAAGACTAACCCATCATGAGCAAAGTGGGGTTTATCTTGAGAATGCAAGACTGGTTTAATATGTGATGAAACATGTAAACAAACTTTACAAAAAGTTCAAAAACACAGAATGGTCTCAATAAATGCAAGAAAAGAACTTAACAAAATTATAAAAATATTTCTTATAAAATTTCTCAATAATCTAGGAGTAGGAAGAAATTTCTCTACCAGATTTTTAAAAATCTAAAAACAGCTGGGTGTGGTGGCACACACCTATAATCCTAGCAACTTGGGAGGCTGAGGAAGGAGGATCACAAGTTTCAGATGAGTTTCAGCAAATTAGTGAGGCCCTAAGTAACTTAGTAAGATCCTGACTTAAAATTTAAAAAAATAAATAAAAATGGGCAGGGATGTAGCTCAGTGGTAAAGTTCCCCTGAGTTCAGTCCCCAGTATCCACAAATATAAAATAAAATAAAATAGGCTGGGGAACATAGCTCAGTGGTAAAGAACCCCTGTGTTCAATCCCCAGTACCAAAAACAAAACCTGAAAAGAATCTCAAAACAGACCTACAACTAACATTGTATTTACTTGTGAAAGATGAAATGCTTTTCCCTCGAGACCACTGACAAGTCAAAGATGTCCATTCCCACTACTCCTATTTAATACTATGTTAAAAGTTCCAGTTAGTACAGTAAGGCATGAAAAAGAAGTAAAAACATTCATATGGGAAAGAAAGAAGTAAAACTGTCTATTCACAGACATTGTCATCTACATAAAAATTTCTTTACAATCTACAAAAATAAAAAAAGAAAGAAAGAAAGGTACTAGAACTAAAAAATGAATTTGGTAAAACTGGTTAATATAAAAAAATTTAAAAACTGGTTAATATACAGTCAACTGTATCTACAAATCAATACAAAATTGAGTATAAAAATAAATTGTATTCCTTTATACCACCACAGAATCACTAAAAAATCAAATTTAAAAATTCTACTTATGATAGCATTAAAAATCAAAGAAAACTCAATGATAAAGCTAGAAAAGATGTGTAAGATCGGTACACGGAAAGCTACAAATACAGTGGAGAAAAACCAAAGACCTAAATGGAGATATACACTATATTGATGGATCAAGCCAGCTCAGTATTTAAGATGGCAATTATTCCCCATTTTACCTAAAGGTTTATTAACAAAATCCCATTATTTTTTCCTGTAGAAACTGGTGGCTCAGTAGTAGAGCACTTGTCTGGGATGTGTGAGGACCTAGGTTCAATCCCCAGCACCACATACTCAACTAAGTGGAAGGAAAACATGGTATTGGTATCAAAACAGATCTGAAGACCAATGGAATAGAACAGAGGATTCAGAGACAAACCCTCATACCTTAAACTATCTGATATTTGATAAAGGGGGCAAAAGCATAAAGGTGTTGGACAAACTGAATGGTGTATAGACAACTGAAATTGGATCCTTACTTTCACCCTTGCACAAAAAGTAAATCAAAATGGTTCAAAGATCTGGATATTAAAGCAGCAACTTTACAATTGCTTGAAAAAGAAGTAGGATCAACATTACATGACATAGAGGTCGACACTGCCTTCCTTAACAGGACTCCGATGGCGCAAGCAGTAAAATCAAGAATAAATGCATGGGATGCAATTAAACTAAGAAGCTTTTGCACAGCTAAAGATTTAGTCAAGAGCCTCAAAAGAGAACCTACAGAATGGGAGATAATCTTTGCCTGCTACACCAAAATCACAAATAATCCAATTAACAAATGGGCTATGGAACTAAAAAACTTCTCAATGGAAGAAGTCCAAAAAGCCCATAAATATATGAGAAAATGTTCTACATCACTAGCAATCAGAGAAATGCAACTCAAAACTTCACTGAAATTCCACCTCACTCCAGTCAGAGTGGCAAAAATGAAGAATATGAACAATGACAGATGCTGGGGAGGAGCTATGGGAAAAGAGGAACACTGTTACATTGCTGGTGGGACCGCAAACTGGTACAGCCACTCTGGAAAGCAGTGTGGAGACTCCTCAGAAACTTAGGGCTGGAACACACCTTTTGACCCAGGTATCTCACTCCTGGGTATCTTCCCCAAAGAGCTAGTATTGGCATATTATCGAGATACAGCTTCTTCAATGTTTATAGCAGCTCAATTTACTATAGCTAAAGTATGGAAACAACCCAGATGCCCCTCACTTGATGAATGGATCAAAAAACTCTGGTACATATATACAATGGAATTCTACTTGGCTATTAGAGAAAACGATATTATGGCATTTGCAGCCACATGGAAGGAGATGGAAAAAATTATGCTAAGTGAAGTACCCCAATCTCAGAGACTCAAGGGCCAAATGTTTACTCTCATTTGTGGAAGCTAGAATACAAGCGGAAACAGTATGATAGATAGCTAACCTAATAATTACTTTAACGTGTATGAATTTTTACACGATCGTGGGGAGTCTTGCCTAGGATGCTGGGGGATGCGGGGGGGGGGGGAAAGGAGGGGAAAGGGGAAAAGGAAGGAGATCAAGGAGATCAGAGAGAGGTAGTACAGGGGAATATAATCAGAGTGGTACCTTCAACTTCCATGAGAAGTCCAACTAACTTAGGGTTTAAGTAGGGGGAAACATGGATCCATGGGGAACCCAAGGGGGAAACCATGGAATGGCACCAGCCTTGGCTTATTCTATCATTATACTTTTGTTCTTGATTTTTGATGATGAATCCATCCTAACTGTAAGACCATATATAATGAATAAAAAAAAAACAGATGAAAAAATGAAAATTAATAAATAAGATTACACTACAATAGTATTGTCCTTATCCAGTTTCAATTTCCTCAGTTTTCATTAACTGCAGTCAATTGTGGTCTAAAGTAATAAGTAGATAGGCTGGAGTGGTGGCTCAGCGGTCACAGCACTTGCCTGGAATATGCAAATACGTGAGTTCGAACCCCAGCACCAAGTACACAGCAAAGTCTTGGAGCAACGAAAGCTACATGAAAAACTAAATAAAGGTGATTCTCTCCCTCTCTCTTTCTCTCTCTGTCTGTCCATTTCTCTTAAAAAAATTTTTTAATAAATAAATAAAATAAAGTATTAAGTGGAAAATTCCAGAAATAAACTCCTAAGTTTTAAATTACACACCATTCTGAGCAGCAGGAAAAATACTGGGCCATCCTATCTGGAATGCAAATCACTCCTTTGTGCAATCAGAAATATACACATAACATATGATCTACTGATTTTCTACAAGGGGACAAAGGCATTTCAATGGAGAAAAAATGGTCTTTTCAACAAATGATAATGAAACAACTGTATATTCATATGCTAAATAAGTAATATTTAATCCATATCTCATATCACATATAAAAGTTACTCAAATCAGTAACTTTTATATGCAAAAATAACAAATCTTTAAATTCCATTCACTACAACAACATGCAAAAAAATAATAGGAGTAACTTAACAAGCACTGTGTATGACTATAAAACACTATTGGAAGACATAACAGAAAACAAAGAACTATACCATATTTCAGAATAAAAAGACAAAAAAAATTAGAAATTTAACTCAATACCATTCAAGATTTGGGGAAAAGGAGTGAGGTGTACACGGCAAAGAGGATACCTGTACAAAACAAACAAACATAAGAGAAAAACAAAGAAATGTTTAAAATAAATATAAATGCAAAAAGCACTTTTCTAGCAGATAACAAAAGCCATAATAGGAAGACTACTATAATAGTAATTCTAGAAAACACCTATAGATCAGTGAAAGAAAAGAATTTAAATACAGAAACTGACCAAAGTACAAATAATTTAACTGCAGACTGGTACAGCTGCTCTGGAAAGCAGTGTGGGGAATCCTCAAAAAATTAAGGATGGATACACCATATGAACCAGCTATCCCTCTTCTGGGTATTTTCCCAGAGGAGTTAGAATCAGCACCCTAGGGGCTAGAGCAGCGGCTCAGTGGTTGCAGCGCTTGCCTGGCATGCTCAAGGACACAAGTTTGAACCCCAGCCCCACATATATAACAAAGTGTTGGAGCAATGAAAGCCATGTGAAAAACTAAATAAAATTGATTCTCTCTCTCTCTCTCTCTCACTGTTCCTCTTTCTCTTAAAAAAAAATCAACACCTTACAACAACACAACAAAATCTATGTTCATAGCAGCTCAATTTACAATAGCTAAATTATGGAACCAACCCAGATGCCTGTCACTGGATAAATGGATCCAAAATCTGTGATATATCACACACATAAATATATATACACACACACATATTTACATACATATAAATATATATATGTACATATATATACACATACATACATACATACCATGGAATTCTACTCATCAATTAGAAACAATATTGCAGCCTTTGCAGGTAAATGGATGGCAATGGAAGAAATCATGCTGAGTGAAGTTAGCCAAACCCAGAGACTCACGGGTGGAATGTTTTCATTCATTGGTGGAGG
>PVKS010029235.1:0-25588 GCA_004027875.1 Aplodontia rufa | reverse complement strand
AGGCCTACCCCAATAGCCTACTTCCTCTGGCCACAGTTTACCTGCCTACGGTTATTACCCAGTTAATCCATTCAAATATATCAATACACTGATTAAGACTCACAAACCAAATAATTTCACCTCCAAACTTTCTTGCATTCTCTCATGCATCAGCCTTTGGGTGACACCTCATATCTAAACCATAACAGAAGGGCAGAGAAAAGGAGGTGAGCACTGTGTTCTCAAATGGTCAAAGTGCAGAAGAGCACAAAAGGCCTAAGGTAGCTCCACCAGCTCCTCTATAACAGACGGAGAGTGCGACCCTCATGAGATGTTATGGTTTGGATGAAGGATATCCCCCCAAAGTGTGAGACAATGCAGGAAACCTGTGGTGAAATGACTGGGTGATGAAAGCCTTAACTCAATCAGTGAGTTAATCCCCTGATAGGGATTACCTGGCAATTGTGGCTGGTAGGGTGTGGCTGGAGCAGGTGCACTTGGGATGTGCCTTTGAGTATATATATTGTTTCTGGCTTGGAGTTCTCACTCTGCTGCCATAGTGTTCTGCCTTCTCTCAAGCCCTGAGGAATGGAGTCAACCTTTCATGGACTAAGTGCTCTGAAACTGTGAGTCCCTAAATAAACCTTTCCTCCAAAAATTGTTGTCAGGTCTTTGGTTCACAGCAATGAAAAGCTGGCTAAAATATGACACAAACACTTCCCAAAAGACTCAACCTCTTAGGACCATCACAATAGGGATTATTTTCAGTATGTAAATTTTAGGGGGCATTCAGACCATAGTAGCTAGAAAAATCCAACTTCTGAAATTCTCAGTGCCTAATCTTAATCAGGGCCCACAAAGTGAAGCACCAAGAATCTGTCAGGTGGTACATCTTTATTTGCCAAGATTAGAATCTGGCATGTTCTATTTTTCATAAGTGTTTCTACTAGATAACAAAAGGAAATTATGATCCTTCATAAAATCCAAGCATGTTTAAAGCATGGGGTTTTCTAAGGTCATTATATCTATCACTCATATTTCATTAAAATTTTTATTTTAATTATTTAACATATTTTTAAAAAAGAGGAAGATAATGACAGAGGAAGATAGAATCAATTTTTCAATCTTTGTTTTTTATTCATTTGGAATTTGTTTCTCTGACAGTTGTATATGTGGTGCTGGGTTTTGAACCCAGGTCATATATGCCAGGCATATGTTCTAAGCACTGAACCACTGCTCCAGCCCCTGAGTTTTAATATTAATTGTTAATGGATAACACCAAAAAGTTATTTTAGAATTACAATTTTCTGAAAGAAGTTAAAAATAACATGTCAGAGAATGATAGTGTTCTATAACAAATAAGCATTAATAGATTATAATGATAAATGATAAAGTTTTACAAATGACAATTCTCTGAAGCTGAGACTGTGATGGAAAGGTTAGTTTTTGAAGTAAACTTTTACTCCAAAAATAGAGAAATGCAATGATGCTCTTATATTTGATCATATTTAAGATGTTATTGATTTGAAGTTTCACTATTGATTTATGTAGCTCTCTGTAAGAAAAAACATTGCCAAGAAACCATGGTATACCATATTGGAAAAATCATCTCAAAAATATTTTTTGATTAACATAATTGGAGCTTTTTTATTTTCTGAGACACACTCGTGCCCATGTATTAGTGAGTGGATGGATTGTCAGTGCTAAATTGCCAAAGTCAATGGAATGAAAAAAGGTCATCAATATTTTGGATCGGAGCGTTTAAGAGTTTAGTGTAAGAGTTATATATTCAGTCTAAGTATGGATCTTTATAAATCTCTGGGGCATAACTATCCAGGTAATCCATTGACCCCATTTTCAAGTGAAAACAAATATTGGATATGTTTATCAATTGATACCTTAATGAAAGTTGTATTAAATCTATTATAGAAAACAATTTGGTTACAAATATAACCAAAGTTCTATGTCTAGGATTAGCACTGCCAAGAAGCAGTTTGAGTATTTAATTATTCTGCAGACTCATCCTAATTTTAAGTTGCTAAAATGTAATAATAAGCAATTGTAAAATCAATGACAAATGGTAGTTTTATACAATCCCCTAATGTACATATTGAGATTTCTTCAATTAAAATGTTCAAACTTTTTTTTTAAATTAAGGCTTCGCAGGAATGAAATAAGAAAGGAATTTAACTTTTTATAATATAAACTTTGATTTGCTTGATGGTTATAGGGCAAGAGAGAATAAATGGCTAAAGTCCTTAAAGTAAGTAACTTGGTAAAACAAGCCATACTTAGTTTAGGTATCTAATTTTATTTTAATGCTCCTGGGTTAATAGTTTATTTTTTCGACTGAGAATAAAAGTAGAGGTTTTAATAAGAAAAGAATTGCTAATGGTTAAGGCCTTGTCAAGAGATGGTGTGTTTTTTTTCCTGTAAGACTAATAAAACTTGTATCATTCAGGGAGTGCATAATTTGTAGACAAAATAATGGAAGAAATAAAAGTCTAAAAGTAGTACCATTGTCTTTCTATAGAGTTTTAGAATTTTTATAGTATCTTCACATAACATTATATAAAACCCTTAAACACAGCCTGTCAAGTAAACAGCTTTGGCCAATTCATTTAAGATCTTCAAACTCAGTTTTAATATCTTCAAAATGAATAAAATATCTACTTCATGGGATTCTTGTGAGGATTGGATGAAATTTTCATCACCCAGCTGTCCAAGAGCAGTGGAGGCCTCTGCTTGGACTTTGCAGAATCTTGACTCATCGCAGAGAAAAAATTAAGGACATATCAAGGTCATGGTAGCAGAGCAAGGGATTTATTGTAATGTAACAGTACACACTTGAAAATTCAAGTGGGCTGGAGCAGTGGCTCCGAGGTTACAGTGCTTGCCTGGCATATGCAAGCACACGGGTTCAAACCCCAGCACCCATGTTACAGCTAAGAGTCAGAGCACCGAAAGCCATGTGAAAAAACTCAATAAAAATTCTGTCTCTCTCTCTCTGTCTCTCTTTTAAAAAAAAAAAAAAAAGAAAAAAAAATACAAGCGTGGCAATCAGGGAGAGAGAAGCATGTGCTGTCTTAGTCTTGGGTTCTAATATTTACAGAGTGGCCAAGGTGCTGGACTTGAGGTGGAGCCAGGGCAGGCTTACAAAATTTTACTCCAGTTTTCCTTTTGCTTGTGCATTGCCCTCATGTCTTCTAATTGTGCTATTTCATACACAGCATGTCTCATTAATGTTTTAAATCTGTGTGCAAGGATGTATGCCTTACTATTAACATAAGGCTAGAGTCACTTCTTGATCAACAGTCTTTAATGGGTATACTCCCTAAAGGGGCTGCCACTCCAGATACCTTTTGGTCATCTCGAAGTTGTGTTGATTTTTCTTTTTCTTTTTTTTTTTTTTTTTTTATCAGCCACTGGGCCAAGCGCCAAGTTGGGGTGGATTGCTTGAGAGCTGTTTTTCACTCCAGTGGTTCATGGAAGTTTCTGCATTCCAACAGTTCCTAGGTGTTTCCCTTTTGAGACAGTCCTTTCTTTGTATCCCTAAATTCCTACCTCAAAATGTTCATATGGTATTTATCAGTGTCTGATCCACAGTATGCATTCAGAAACTGATATTTATTGTGCCTGTGTATATATATATATATATAAATAATATGTGTGTGTGTGTGTGTGTATATATATATATATATATATATATATATATATACTTTTGATCTCAATTTAGCAGACGGAAGTTTATAGTGTTTTGTTTGTCCAGGCCATGTAGGTTTATTGATTAAAGCCTCTTCTGTTTTAACTTCCCTGGAATTTTCACACAATTATATTCTGTGTGATCCATGGATACATTTTGAAATGCTTCATTTGAAGATAAAGTGTACTGTTATGAGATGTATAGCTTTAGAGCAGCACAAACCTGACTTTAACTCCCAATTCTGACAGCTACAGGTTTCATAACCCTGGAAAGGGTACTCAGATCTACATTTTTCACATTTGTGAAAGAATCTGTCTTTTCAACCATGAGAGAGGAAAGAATCTACCTTGAAGTTAGTGAATATGCATATAAGTATAGATGTATAGATATAGGCATAAATATTTATATAGAAAGGGCTTAGTACAGTAAATGTCTAATGTAGAAAATTTTCAATAAATAGTATTTTAAGTGTCTTTTAAGGTGGTATTTTCATTGAATAGTATTTATTTGTCTATTTTTGTAGCAGGAATTGAACCCAGGGCTGCTTAACCATTAAGCCACATCCCAGCCCCCCCTTTTTTTTTTAAATTTAAGACAGGATTTCACTAAGTTTCTTAAGGCCTTGCTAAATTTTTTTTTTTTTTTAAAGAGAGGACAGTGAGAGAGACAGAATCAATTTTTGAGTTTTTCACGTGGCTTTCATTGCTCAGACACTTAGTTGTGCACGTGGTGCTGGGGTTTGAGCCCGTGTACTTGCGTAAGCCGGGCAAGCGCCATAATCGCTGAGCCACCACTCCAGTCCCAAGGCCTTGCTAAATTTTTGAGGCTGATCTCAAACTTGTGATCCTCCTGTGTCAGCCTCCTTAGTTGCTGGAATTATAGGTGTGTGCCTGGCATATAACTTTTATATTTTGAACATAATAGATTAAGAAAAATTTAAATGTAGTGAAAACATAGACCTTTGTATCTGCATCAGAGCGTCATGCTGAGTATCCATTACACTGTTTATTTCCAAAATGCACAATCATTGACAAATGTGGAATTTTTAGGCTTTTGTAAATGACAGTTTCACATGTATGAATATTTCACAGAATTTTTTGAAATTATTCAGAAATTGCTTCAAACCCAGAGTTTTGCATTAGGTAGGCTTACGCCCAGATGCTGGCAGTATACTACCATTCTGCATTCAAAGAACCAGAGATATATTTGGGAAAAATTAGAGTAATATTTAATAAGAAGCCTTATTAAGTATTCTCTACTACTGAGCTTCATTCCCAGCCCTTAGTGTGATTTCTCAGGAAAAGGATACTTACGCTGGAGAACTTTTGTCTTGGAGTAGGTTGACTGAAAACAGACTGAGGTGGAGAATTGCATGTGGATTATTTATTGGTGAGCACTCTTGGGAACTAGGTCTATAAGGAAGTGAGAAAGGCAAGACTGGGGGAGAGAGCATAATTTTCTCTGTAGTTCCAAAGGAGACTGGATTGGATTTAATGAGGCTGAGGCTGGGGTGTCCTTGAACTGGCTTGGCCTTTCAGAGTTGCAGACTGAGGCAAGGGAATTTACCATTATGCCTTAAAGTCATTTGAGTGTGGAATTCTCCATAGGTAAGAACTGAGTTTCATCAGAGAACATTCCTAGCTGGCTGGGGGATGGCGATAGGCCTGATTCTAAAGAGGGATCTGGGTGTGCTACCACAGCATCCGCTCTAGTTTATCTCCAACTGTTGCTCCTTGCTTAGTTGAGATAGTACTCTTTATGTCATGTTGTCAACTTGTTCCTGAGATAAGAGCCACAGTCTCACAAAGTGAAAACTGTATTTGAGGGATGGTGGTGGTGGGAATAGAGGTGGGACAACCAAGGGCTTAGTCACACTTGTAAGAGTTGGACATTATGCATAAATGTATTTTATAATTAAAAGGGTATGTTCAGAAAGAAGTGGAAATGGTGAGTCAATTTGTTTCCAAATGTAATGTTTCTCTATAAGACACAACACTTGTTTAGAGGTGCTCACCTAGAGGCAATGGATTAAAACTAATATATTTGTTTCACATCTATCTCGTACTGTTGTAATAGTTACGGCTGGGCATATTTTTCTCATATTGTTTGAAAATGTGCATATGTGTTTTTAGAACCATAGCATCACTACTAAAATAGCGTATGGATGAGGTTCCAGATTATTTTCAAAATGCTACCAAATTACTATTGCTAATAGTGATGTTTTTTCAATCTGTTCAGTTTTGTTAATAAAATTGTCAAATAAGCCATCAAAAACTAGAAACATAAATCTTTTTTGAATCAAATTCTCATTGCCGATATATCCATAAATGCCCATATCAAAAACAATTGATCTTTTTTATTCACCCTAGGGGACCTTTTACCTGTGTCAATTCTCCACTCCTTAGACACACATGAAGCATGTGGCTTCCTGGTCAAAGGTGACAGTCCCTGGCGGTCTTTCAGGAGCTTTCATCTGTGAGGTTTGCTTTCTTTCTTTCTGTTGAACCCAGAGGCACTCTACCACTGAACCATACCCCCAGCCCTTTTTATTTTATATTGAGATACGGTCTTGCTAAATTTATCCAGGCTGACCTCAAACTTGTGATCTTCCTGCCTTGGCCTCCTCAGTTGCTGGGATTATAGGCATGCATCACCATGCCAGGCTAGGTTTGCAGTTTTCTATTCCAAGGGCTCTTGCAATTCACCTCTAATTTGTTAATGTCCTTTATCAAGTGGGTTCTTGTTATTGAATTTTATCATAATATTCACATTTTAATTAAAACCAGCTCTAAAATTTAGCATGCTTTCAGTTTTGCTCAATAACATATGTAGAGTAGAACTTTTTTAAGAAAAATTAGAACTTTATGGTTATATGTAGTTGTTGTTCATCCTGACAAAATCATACATTCATGGAAATCAATACCAGTTCAGGATCCCTGCCTTTCCCCTCCCCTTTTCCCTCTTGTTGTCCCTCCTCTATCTCCTTCTTCCTCCACTCCACTAGACTTCCTTTTGCTTGGCTATTAGTTGTATTTGATTGGCTCTTGACATAATCTTATCTTTCTCTCCCCCTTTCCTTTATTTTACTCTAGCTTCTGTATATGAGAGAAAACATTCGTCCTTCGAGTTTGTTTGACTAATTTCACTTAGCATGATATTCTCCATTTCCATACATTTACCTAGAACCTAAACCTAAGATTATTTTTTCTTTTTTTAAAGATGGAGGCACGGTGAGAGAATCAATTTTATTGTCATGTGTCTTTCGTTGCTCCAATAATTCATTGTGTACATGGTGCTGTGGTTCAAATCTGCATCCTCAAGCATGCCAGAATCAAGCCACCACTCCAGCCCTGAACCTAACAGTCTTCATTCCAGTGTCCAAATTCCTACTTTCATTGTTCTTTTTACATGAACTCACTACCTCCAGAAGCTCCAAAAATGTACCTTAAATTCATGAAGTATTTTTCTAAGATAGTTCACAAATCAGGGCCTAATGGCCAGCTTCTATCCCTGGGTATATTTTATTTGGCCTATGAGGTATCTTACATTTTGTGAATTATTTTGAATTTTTTGAATTAAGTCTTCTCTATTGAGATGAGTATATATTCTTTCATAGTCCCCATGATCACCATTCTTCCTTGTTCACTGATAGTGAGACTGCTTCTGCTTTTCTTTTATCTTGCTTCACTTATTTGTGAAACCATACTGTTCTCCATTAGCAGCTACGTTTTTGAGACCACAAATAGGTAGTTTTTATGATATCATGAGAAATTTACCTTTTTTTAGTTTTTAAAGAGAGAGGGTCAGTGAGGGAGAGAATCAATTTTATTTAGTTTTTCATTTGGCTTTCGTTGCTCCAACATTTCGTTGTGTACATGGTGCTGGGGTTTGAACCTGCATCCTTGTTAATGCCAGGCAAACACTGTAACCATTGAGCCACCACTCCAGCCCCCAGAAATTTAACTTTTTTTTTTTTTTTTTTTTTTTTAAGAGAGAGGGACAGTGAGAGAGACAAAGAGAGAAACAACTTTAGTTTTTCACATGGCCTTAGTTGCTCCAACACTCAGTTGTGTACGTGGTGCTGGGGTTTGAACCCGGGTCCTCGTGCTTGCCAGGCAAGCGCCGAAACCGCTGAGCCACCCCTCCAGCCCCAGAAATTTAACTTTTTAAGAAAATGTGGTATATGTAGAATATTATTCAGTCACAAAGAAAAATGACACCCTGTAATTTGTAGCGAAATAGATGGAACTGGAGGATATTATGTTAAATAAGCCAGACACAGAAGGATGAGTACCAAATATTATCTGTCATATATGAAAGTTAAAAACATCAGACCTCGTATAGAATCATGATTATTACAGGTTAAGGAGGTCAGGGAAATGGTGGATGAAAGGAGACTGGATTTGAATGGTAAATAACTGTTTATATATATTGAAATATCACATTGAACTCTGTTAATGAGTATGATTAACACTTGCCAATCAAAAATAGCAAAAAGAAATGACTTTTAAATTGAAATGTTTCCCTCATTTCAAAAATAATATATATGCTCTTTATAAAAAGTAAAATAGAAAATATTAAAAATTACTTATAATCCTTTCTATAATTTACTTATATTTATGCATATGAAATAATCGGAGAAGATTGTAAACCAGTGTTTCTATCAAGTGGATCTCTGATATTGTAAGTAATAGAAAACTCAAACAATGAAGGCTCACCCTCACACCACCAAAATGTCTGGAGGTAGGACAAGTTTCACATGAAGCTCAATCAATGCAGTTTCTGCATCTGTAAAAATAAACAAATGTTGTAACTGTTTTAGTATCCTGTGGATGATGTCACAAATTATCATAAACTTGGTGGCTTAAATAATAGACGTTCTTTATTCTCACAGATCTGGAGGCCACAAGTTCAAAACTAGCATCATGGGGCTAAAAACGAATATGGACACCATATAGTGTTACAGGCAAGAATTCATTCCCTGCCTCTCAGTTTCTGGTGGCTGCTGGCATTCTGTATCTGGTGTCCAATCTCTGTCTTCATGTTGTCACTTTCTTATCTGCTTGTGTCTTTTGTATGTCAGATCTCCCTATTATAAAGAGAATTTTGATTGAGACCATATCTGGATAGTCCAAGTTAACATCACCACTTCAGGAGCCTTAATTTAATTATATTTAAAGAGTCTTTTTAAGACTCCTTTTCCTCATAAGGTAACATTTACAAGTGTCAGGAATTAGGACTTAATGTCTTTGTGTGACCATTATTCAGTCTACTACAACTACTTATTAGTATGAAGATCTATGGATTAGTCCACACAAACCTTTTAAAAACTTTTAGGAACATGCTGTTAGATATTGGATATTGTTATTACCATTTAAAAAAAAATTTTTAAAGAGAGGGACAGTGAAGGAGACAAACAACTTTAGTTTTTCACATGGCCTAAGTCGCTCCAACATTTAGTTGCGTACGTGGTGCTGGGGTTTGAACCTGGGTCCTCATGCTTGCCAGGCAAGCGCCGAAACCGCTGAGCCACCGCTCCAGCCCCTGTTATCATTTTTTTGACCATAGAAATCTACTCCATGGTCTGCTGTCCATTATATACACAGATTCTTGCTCTCCTAGGCAACAGGACCATTAACAGCTCAGCTGGCATGGATACAATAGGAGTGTGCTTCCCTATTCAGTGCTGTTGTGTGAGTGTATACAAGCATTTGCATATTACATAAGCTTTCTCATTAGAGATACTTAATTCTCCACAGAACTTGTACCCTTGTTTATTGTATGATCTTGAACCATTTAATGCTTACAAATATTGGATACTATAATAGGATTAAGGCTTTACTATCATTCCAATTGATTTTTTAAATTCAATTGATTTAAAATATGTTTTACAATGTTATTTTATTTATGTAGGTCCTTTGATGGAAATCATACTGATAACAATTTTCTCTGTTCTGCAGAAAATTTTGGCAGTGCAGTAGAATTTGATTATAGCATATGTGATGTAATTTTTTAGTTTTTAGTAGTGGGTACATCTTTTTTTATGTCTGTAAGTACTAGAGTTAAGTACTGGAGTAATAGTGTTTGTGATGCAATACTAAGCTTTATCCACTTGGTGGCTACTATGATTAAACTTCTGATCAATTTTACTTTGAAAACGTTTTTTATAATAAGCTTTAATTATTGGAACTATACTAAAATTCTTTATGATTTGTTCCTGCCAATATATTTTGTACATATTGTAAATATTGGCATTAACTGTCTTACATTAAATGTTTAGAGTTTCCTTGAACTTTAGCTTTTAAAATATTAGAATAGTTCTTTTCTATGTAGTTTGACAGGTGAATTGATGCAAATTGCTGAAAGTAGATAGATTATAGTTTTAACTTTAAATTTTTTTTTCAGTTTTTAAGCTCAATTTTTTTAGACAAGTAAAAATAATTAATATTTTAACTTGGAGGGTAAGAAAACACTGTGAGAGCCCTAGAACTTGTATCATTATACCTTTTAAAATTTTATTTAATGTTTTTATTAGCACAATATAATTATACCTAGTAGTGGGATTCACTTTTAAAATAAATATAATTTGCTCTATTTTAGTCCCAGTACTTCCACTTTCCCTTCTTTTCTCCCTCCTCCTATTCCCCTTCCTCAACTCTAGTGGTTTATTTTATATTTTTTTAATCCTTGATCCTGAGGTTTGAACCCAGGGACATACTACCACTCAGCTACATCCCAAGTATTTTTATTTTTTAATTTTGAGGCGGAATCTTGCTAAATTGCTTAGGGTCTCACTAAGTTTCTGAGGCTGGCCTTGAACTTGCAGTCCTCCTGCCTCTGCTTTCCTAGTTGCTGGGATTACACATATGCATCACAGTAACCAGCTACTCTCCTGGACTTCCTTCTACTTATTTTTTTTAATGGGTGCTTTATATATATATGAATATATCATAGTGAATTTCATATGTACATAATATAATTTGGGCAATTTCATTCCTCAGTTCCTCCTTTTCCTGTCCCTTCTGCTTTCCCCTCAATCTCCTTCCTCTACTCTACTGATCTCCCTTCTATTTTCTTGGGTTCAGCATTTCCCCCTCCCTTATTTTGGTCTAGCTTCTGCATATGAGAAAAAAGTTTAACCCTTGACTTTCTGAGTCTGACTTATTTTACTTAGCATGATGTTCTCTAGTTCCATTCATTTACTAGAAAATGCCATAATTTCATTTCTTTATTGCCAAGCAAAACTCCATTGTGTGTTTATACTACATTTTCTTTATCTATTTGTCTGTTGATGAGAACTTGGGATGGTTCCATAAGTTGGCTGTTGTGACTTGCTTTGCTATAAACGTTGATGTGCCTATATCACTATGTAAACTGATTTTAGCTCTTTTGGATAACTACAAGGACTGGAATAGTTGGATTGTATGGTGATTCCGTTCCTAGTCTTTTGAGGAATCTCCATACTGCTTTCCAAAGTACTTGTATTAATTTGAAGTCCCATCAAAAATGTATAGTGGACCTTTTTTTGCTTGTTTACTTAAGTACATACCTATACGGGAACCAAAAATAATTATCAAAATAACTTTTGAAGGAAAAGTGTTATACTAATCTAACACAAAGCTATTTTATTAATCTAGCTCTTAATGAAATAATTAGGGGACTTTAGAGGGAGATACTCTGGCACCTTGAGCTCCTATTAAACAAACCAAAATCGAAGTTCAAGTAGGTACCCAGCTAATATTCTAGGAAAATGAACTTTTTAAGCTTAACCAGTCAGAATACATCAACTAACCTTGAATGAGGGACTTGAAGGCTACTGTTCCACATTAAGCAGTTAAATATTTTCTTTGTCTTGATTCCAGGAACACCTTCTAAAAGCCACTCTTTACCTCCCAGCACCTCTGATGGTTGTTGCTACCTGATTCACTGTCTGCCCCAGTAAATTCTTTAAAATTTCAATATGCTTAAGTTTATCTCTGAGCTCACTGAAAGGGATGTTAAAGTCTATATCTTAATTTTTTCCCTACTGCTTCATTATGTGAATCATTGAGTTTATGACACATTTTTCTGCTCTTTTGGTTCATTTCCTATAGTCATATATTGCTCTAAGTTTAAAAAACTTTAAATTTTTAATTGCTAAGCATAAAACATTTTGTTCTGGGAACACAAGCTGTGAATATTATAAATATAAGATTTATTCTCAATAATAACGTTTATTTTAATCTCAAATACATACATTATTAATAATAATAATTAAAATAATAAAAATAGAGGTCCTGCTTCCAGTGAACTCAAGAGAGATAAATTAAAGCTGCATGTAATTAAGATTAATTTCTAAAAAATGACCTGGAAAATTCAGTGTGTTTATTCAATATTTTTCATTAACAATAACTTAAAAAATTGTAGGATTTTATTAATCTTGGAGGACTCAAGCTGCCTGAGACAGAACTAACTGCTACAAGTGAAAATTTCACTAATCCAAACTTGAACTATGTTGAATTCACTCTTCATATCTTTTGTAACAAATAGGATGGCATCCATATTTTTGAAGTTTGACAGTTTCCTTAGTGAGTTTCATTCAATTGTTGGATTACAAAAACTAGGGATAAATCTGCCAAGTGAACAAAGTTTGTATAAATGGTTTGAATGAGCAATGCTAAAATGATTCTTTATGAACTTCCGTGACAGTTTTCCTAGCATCTTTCTATACATGAAATTAGAATTCATTGGTTGTGGGAATATTTTTAACTTTACTAGAAAATACCTAATTTTTCTCTAAATTGGTTTTCACAATTTATACTCGTTCTTGGCTTTGAGAGATACTTAAATTTTTGTTGTCGCTGCAAATCTGATAGGTTGTTTTATTGTGTATTCTTCTGACCGCTAGCAAATGTGAACATCTTTTGTTTTTTGGCCATTTCTGCTTCTTCATTTTAGAACTGCCTTTTGAAATCATTTAGTCATTTGCCCAGAAAATTACTGATTAGGTTGATTTGTGTGAGTACTTCAGGGGTCCAGCAGTGAATGATTTGAAGGTTATATTCTCTTGGCAAGTGGGTTGATCTTTGTACCTTTTAATAATTCTGTGCTGTAGAGGTTTGAAGTTTGATATCAAGTGTATCAAGCATTTCCCTTTGTTATCTGTGCTTCTTTAGTATCTTGTGTGAGAAATACATTACTATCCCAAGATCATAAAAATGTGATCTTCATAGGCTTTTTTCCCCCTACAGATAAGTCTATTTCACTCAGATTTGGTTTTTGAACAGTGAATCCTTCTGCCCCCAATTTTTTTTATTGGGGGTGTGTGTTGTACTGGGGCTTGAAGCCAGGGCCATTCTACCACCGAGTTACATCCCCAGTCCTTTTTTATATTTTTTAATCTTGAATCAGGGTGTCACTAAGTTGATCAAAGGTTGGCCTCAATCTTGTGATTGTCCTCCCTCAGCCTCTTGAGTAGCTGGAATTGCAGCATGCTTCACTGTGTTTGGCCTGCCTTCAATTTTTATATAACCTCAGTCATATATGAAGTATGCCTGAGTCTATTTCTTGGTTTTTTTTTTCTGTTTTCCTTTATTGGTTTGGTTTATTTTTCTATCTTTGACCAAAAACCAACACTGTCTTTGTGAATGTTACATTATAAGAGTCCTGATTTCTTGAGACTGGGCTCCTGTTCTTCACAAACATTTTATTTTTGTTGCTTTCAAAACTTCCACATGAATGTAAAACCCCCTCTCATTATTGCTTTCATTTGAATTGTATTTCATTTATAGATTGCGTTAGCTTCTTGTCACTGTAACTAAATACCTGAGGAAAAACTTTGAGGAAAGAAACTTTGGCTCACAGTTTGAGTTTTTGGTTCACATTCAGCTGGCTATGGACCTGTAGTGTGGCAGAGCATCAGGGTGCAAGGGTGAGGTGGAGCAAAGCTGCTCACTTAATTGTCTCTAGGAAGGAGAGAGGGAAAGAGAGTGGAATGGAGGTACTGGGAACAAGATAGACCCCAGGAAAATGGCTCCAAGAACCTACTTCCTTTAATGAGGTTCCACCTCCTATAATTTTGACCTCCCAGCAATGTCTTCAATTGTGGATCTGTCAAAGGATTCATCCACTGATGAGGTTAGAGCCCTCAGGATCCAAGTGTTATCTACAACTCTTACATGGGGATCAGGCCTTCAACACATGAGCCTTTGGGGGACATTCCAGATCCAAACCATAACACAGATCAATTGACATCTTCATGATACTGTTTTAATCCAGGAGCACAACATACTTCTCCAATAGCTAAATTCTATGTTTTTCAATAATATTTCACAAATTTCTCTAAAGGGCTTTCACAAATGTTGGTCTGTTGCTAGGTACTTCATTTTTTTGTTGTGGTAGTGAATTAGATTTTTTTCCCTATTTTTCTCTATTTGTCTCCTCTTTTTAGAAACTAGAATGTAAGCCTCCAGAAAGCAGGCATTTTGTCTCTTTTGCTCACTGCTACAACCTTAATACCTAGATGAGAGTGGATATGTTGTGAGTTCTCAAAATGTATTAAACTAATATGACATTTTAAAATGCACCATTTCTGCTTTATAGTAATTTTAAGGATTATTTCACCAACCTGGAAGAGCTTGCATTATAGCTGTAATATTTAATCTGTTGATTCTCTTGAATTTTACATGTAGAACTCGAAAACCTCTGAAGAAAACCAGCTTGAATTCTGCCTTTTAAAATTCTTATACTGCATTACTTTTTTTGGTAATATTTCATTTGCTGGGAAGTCCATGCCTGAGTATTAATATGTGCTTCCATTCTGAAGGGAATAATTCTAAAAGTCTCACCATTAGGTAGCTAAGAATCATAAATTGTTTATTAAAACATCTTTTAAAGTTCAACAAACAATTTTCTAGCACTATTTTATTAAAATTTCTACCAAATGACTAGTTACATAAAATTATTTTTCTTAATTGATCAACATGATTGTATCCTTTTTACTATAGTTCATATGTTAAACTAAGTAATTGAATTTCTGACTTCGAGCATATTTTTATAATCTCAATAACTTGGCAGACAATTTACCAATGATGAAAATGAGAAATGGTTTATGTGAATCCCTAAAGTTATTTTCTTTTCAGAGGGATGATGATCTTGTCTATATTTTTTATCTGTCCCTGTTTCATGTTGCCTGATTCCTTCTGCTTCTTGTGATTAGCTCTTCAAATAAATCAGATCCACCTAAGTCTTGGACTCAGACTTAGTTTTTGAAATAATGCATACTAAGAACTTCTCCTTTCCCCCCCTCTGTGTGTGTGTGAGAGAGAGAGATTTAGAAAAGTTATTATTTGCTATTATATGTCAAAGTGTAGTTAAAAGTTCTCATTGCTATAATACAGCTATATATATATTTACACACATAAGTTAAAGCTATTTACATGTAATATTAAATTCACTTTCAGAATGAAATACTGTAGATTTTTTACTGCTATAAAATTCCCTTAACTTATATAGTAATTTGTAAAAATGATAATTTAATTTCTGATTTAAAAGTTCTAATGTTATTATATTAAAATGACTAAAATATGTATAGAGAATTTAGTTCATTAACTGTCATGTGTATATCATAAGCATTTTGATTTTTTATAGTAAATGTATAAATTTCCTATTCAGAAGATTTTCATCAGGTTATTTTTATTCTACCCTCTGGACACTCGTGTAAATAGTAAAAAGTGAGTGTTTTGCTTTTTGTCATTTCTTCCACCTCAATATTCGCATTTGCACACTGTGCTTTGACCATAGGGCCTCTGGTTTGGTGTGACCACTGGAAGTCCTGTCTCTGCTTTTTCTCCTAGCAGGCTGCACATCCTCTCGGGCAGTCTTCTCTGATACTATAATTCTATCAGGGTTCCAGGAACTAACTCTGTCTTTTAGGCCTAGGTAGTAATGGCTTCACACTCTTGTTCTTCTTGTAGTGCTTCCTCATCTTTTATTGGTTTCCCCTAACCCTGGCCAGAGCATCTTAAATTGCCCCTATGTTAAACTTTCTTTGACCCTGACTTTAGTGTGCCATCTATTTCTTGAAAGACGCTTACTAATAAAAGAATAATAGGGGTTGGGGATTTAGCTCAGTGGCAGAGCTCTTGCCTAGCAAGTGCAAGGTCCAGAGTTTGGTCCTTAGCCCTTTAAAAAAAAAAAAAAAAAGTACTAAATTCATGTTGTATTTATCAGGGAGTGAGTACAAAATTTGTAATAGGTTAGGGATACACAGGGGATTTGATTATAACTGTAAGGTCTTGGTTCTTATAAAAATAAAGAGGCATGGCAAACATGACATTATATTAAGATTATTCTTTGTATTTTTGAAGTATTTCACAATTTTATTAGCACCATGCATGCTCTAACCAACTGAGCTAACCAGCTGCTTATAATATTTCACAATTTTAAATAATGAGAGAGAAAATAGCAAGAATTCTCTGGACCACTAGAAGACAAATATCTTAAAAGTAGATGTTGCTGCATAACACATCTAAGCAATGTTCCACCCAATCTAGAAATTAGCTCCTTACTACACTAAGGTTCTTGTTGGAAACGGCAGTAGAAACTCTCTGAACTGACCTCATCTTACCTAACTCATGATGAAGCAGGATTCTGCATTCCTTCTGAGAACTTGATGTCCCTGGCATGTTGAATACTTGTAGCTATTAGGCTCTTTTCTTGTGTACTCAACTCTTCTCCCATCAGCTGGGTTGTCTGATTACAAGAGTCTATAGTATTACTTCCTGAACCTGTTTATTACCAATTATGCCTGTTATCCTAATTAAATTATTTATAGTCACGTAAAAGAAACAGGTAAGTGGCGAAATCTGTTTTTATGAAGATTAGATTGCTAACCCCAATAATATACCATTTGGCACAAGCTAAGATGTTGGTAACAACACATCTTGACAATAATGTAGAACAAGAGAACCATTCTTACATTGCTGATGGAGTATAAATTGGTAGAAACATTTTGGAAAACAAGTTGACTTTACATAATAAGATTGATGTACTACATATCTTTGTAGCCAGTAATTCTAGTCTTAGGCTTCAAACTTCCTGCTAGTGTTCTGTTTCTTATACTTGATGACTTGTATATAGCTATCCATTTTATTATTTATCTTTAAATTGAGTATGTATCATAGATATGAATAAAAAATATTTCATGACTACAAAAATGAAAAATGTTAAATGTTACATTAATGTTTTGGAAGGATGATTCAGGAAGTCATGATAAGATGTTGTCATTGGATTAGGTGTTTCTATGCAAAATAAACTGCTTAGTAAGAGTATTGTATCTATATGCTAATTCCCTTTGGGGGAAAAAAAGACTAAGCAGAATTCCAATCTTTAGACTTGTACTGAAAGAAAAGGCATTAATCTTGCATTAAATTATTAAGTAATGAGTTCAGCGGAAAGAAAAACTTAAAAAATAAATTCATTTGTTAGGATCCTTTCACATACAAGCAATAGCATTTCCAAATAAAAACTGTTTAAATAGTAAGGGTATTTAATTGTTTAGTAGAAGAATTTCATCCTTAGAACATTCTAGGCTTTAAAAAATTATGTCAAGATGGTGGGGTCTTCTGGGTTGCATTCCTGTGTTTCTCTGGGCAGCAAGATGGGAGTCAAAGTGCCAGGTGCAAATTATTATGTGGCATCATTCTAGGTAGATAGAAGGGAACCTAGCATCTCTCTACATCTTACTTCCGATTATTGAGAAGAATCTTCATGACCCCTGGCAGATTCCTCTTTTGCTTTGAGGTCCAGGATTGGGTCACATGCCTGCCCCTAAATTGTGACAGTAGTCAGTGGGATTGCTAAAATGACTTAGACAGATTCTGGTTCATATTTTGAAGCTGGGGAGGATACTACCCACAGGGAAAATATTGCCAACCAAATCTAATGCTAAGAAAGAAGTGACATGTTGCTGTTGGGACAGTAATCAACATGGTCTACGTAGAATTTAACTTAAAAATGATTTCTATTCTTTACTTTAGCCAACTTTGCTTATTAACTATTATCCTAATTGTTTCAGATATAAGAATTACATCTGTTCTTCTCAACATCACTAAAAGGTTGAAATTTTTATTGCAAATATTTCTAGGATTTCTTAGTCCAGCTTCTTGGAATTTATAAATATATTTAGAAGATCAGTCTGTAACTATTTGGTTTTTTTTTTTATATTGCCTCTTAATGAGTTTTAATATTACTGCCTAACTTCTGAGAAAGATGCTTCATGTTATTTGAATATGATCTTAAGAGTAAGTTTAGGGCTGGAGCTATGGCTCAGCAGTTAGGGTGCTTGCCTGGCATGTGCGAATAGGTGGGTTCAAGCCCCAACACCATGCATACAACATAGCATCGAAAGCCACATGAAGGTGTCCTGCTTCCAGGTACCCTTCTGCTTTGCGGAGTCTCTGCTCTTCTTCCTAAATAAATCCTACTCCTTTTACTCCTCAAAAAAAAAAAAAGCCACATGAAAAACTAAAGTTGATTCTGTCTTTCTCTTTCTCTCTCACTGTCCCCCTCTTTAAAAAAGTAAGCTTAAAAAACATAAGGACAGTATTGTCTCTTTTGAAGGGTGAGCTGAACGTGTTATGGTAGTATGGAGTGGGGACTTACCTATAATTAATTGATGTAAAAATGATCTTTAAGAAAACCTAAAAGGTATATTATTTTGTTTTATTATTATTTTTCAGAAATTTATTGAACAATCAAACAAGCTTGTAATGAAATAATATAATTTATATATAAATTCTGAAAATTAGATTTACCCCCAAGAGCCATATTATTTTGAATGCTACCACCATTATTCTCCTATACTGAGAGATTTTTCTTATGTACAGTTGAGGCTGAATAATACTGCAATGCTGTAATGACAGTGTTCCTCTGCCTCACAGGACCTATTCCTGGTCTTCTGATCCTAAGTCTTCTCTGTGCACTGTAGTGTCGGTATTCCCAGTGAACACTATCTGGCTAATACCCTGCACTTGTGGGATAGAGATTCACCTGGATCCTCAGGGAAAGCACTTCTATAGTTTCTTCTGGCCTGCACCTCCATGTGTCTAAAGAATCTGCTGTGTACCTCTACTTCTTGATTTTCAGCCTTAGATCATCTAATCTTTTTATGGACGATAAGGGTTTAATTGTCATAGACTATCACTTTAATTATATCACACATCTTAATTGATTCAATATTGAGGTATTATATCACAGTGATTAAAAAATTTTGTATTTAATATTCAAGGCTTATATTACTATCATTAGTAACTATTGTTCAGAGATCAGTTTTATAAAGACAGATTATTACATTTTCTTTTTATAGATTTTAATTCATTGCACAGGCAACACTAGCAGGAGGGGCGGGTTCTAGATGTCTATTCTGTTCCAAATTCTCTCTTAAAAAAAAATCTGCTATATCCTTTCAGTTGATCAAAACACCTGGTAATTTATTGGTACCGTGCTTCTCCTTTGCCTTCTGTGAATGTCTGCCCTCCAGCTTTCTAGGTTGTTGGTGTTCTCCTGGCTCACTGCACAGTTGTCTTCTAGGAAATTCTTTTCATCATCTTTGTGAGAATTCCCTTTGCCTCTCTTGGGTTGTAATTTCTTGTTTTGAGAATTCTGTATCTTTTTCATGGTAAACTTGTTGGAACAATGCAAAGGAAAGTGTCCTACTCTGGCTAGATGATTTCACAGAAGAAATGAAAATAGTTGGATTTGGAGAATATGTAGGAACTTTTCAGAAAAGAGTATTCCATGTGGAGAAAGTAGTAGCATGTATAATGACTCATTAGTATTAAACAATGTATGCAGGAGAAATTCAATAGGTTTATTAGGCCCAGGGTCTTGGGAGGCAGAAGTTTGATGCTGTAATGTGTCATCAAGTTTTGCAGGGCAGTATATGACAAGTGAAAGATTTTGAAACTTTTAAGATTGTTTTGTTTTTATGAAAGATTTTAATAAGAGAAGAAATATGATTATATAATATATACTTTTAAATGAAGGTAAATCTGGGAATGGTTTATAGAGTGAACCAAATTGGAAGAGACTGGAGGCTGGGACACCAACTGAGAGACTGTTGCTTTAGTTGTGAGATAATGAAGCAATTTAATAAATATATGAAGACAAGATGCTCAGTCACATATGAGAGAAATTTTGAGATGGAGTTGAAGGAAATGCTGATTCTTGAGATGCTCCAGAGAAACAATATCTTTGAGGAAAACTACAAAGTCCACAAATTAGGAGAATAATCTGTGGCCACACTTTGAACTTGGATGGAGATTATATGAGAATTGACTAAAGATGTTAAAGATAACAAGTTTAGCTAAGCATACACTAAGGTTTGAAGAACATGTTAAGACATTAAGATGGAAGTACACGATACTCAAATGAACTATGAAAAGATTATTATTACTAAAAATTTATGTTGTAGCTATACAATGTTATATTATTCCAATCAGGGAAGATTTAAGCATTACCTGTAAACTACTTTCAAACTATCACCCTTTTTCTCTTTTAAAAATTTTATATATTTTCTGCTAAGAAAAATCAAAATATAGGAAATTTCATCCTTATTTAATTTTAACTTTTAGTAATGTGATAATGTATGCATATGTTGTTTTATAATGATCTTTAGATTATTATACAACCTTTGTATATTTTGCAAAGCTAGAACATAGATTAGCAGTGGTTCCAGAAAAGAAGTATGCTTTTCAAATTCAAAATTGCTATTTTGGGGATAAGGGTACAGCTTGGTGATAGAGCACTTTCTTACCATGTGCAAGGCCATGGCTTCTATACCTAAGAGTGGGAGGAAAAAAATCATGCAGTTTAAGGTGTAGCTCAGTGATAAAGCATGTGCCTAGCATGCACAAGGCCCTGAGTCCAGGCCCCAGGATCTCAATACTGTTTTCAGAACAATATTACTATAATTTGAATCATAGATTACCTGCATAAAATGGATTTGACCTGAGTAAAGCCATTAAAGTTACTTTTGAAGAAAAACATGAACTTGGTTCTTTTCGTTTAGTAGTAAAACCTCCACTTACATTTTATATTGCTTTTGATCATTTGCTAAGGTATTCTTGTAGTTGCACTATATATACTTATATTGTCATAATCTGAGGATTTCATGTCTCATGGACATAGGTAAATATAAACCTTATTTGTAGCAAATGATGACCTATATTTAAGTGATTTTTCAAAGTGCATAAATTAGTTTAAAACAAATCTTTAAATTTTAATATCTCCTTTATTGTCTGATAAACATCTTAGTAGGCAATAATGTTCTCCCCCAAACACCTAAAATCTATTTTCATTGGGCAAAACATAGGTAGTGAACTGAGTGGAAGTAATCTTTTTCACTAGTTACGTTTAGAATGGAATATTGTTTAAGAAGCAGTTTTCAAGATGAGTGATTGAACCATGTCATACTTCCTGTAATCATTTTCGTAAAATTTTCCATAATACAAGAATGTGATCTATGACTTGATTTGGTGAGAGAGGGAAATGAGCCAATGTTTCTTGTGTAGCATTTTGTAAAGGTGTTTCTTTCCTAAAATAGACTAGTTTAGTTACATATGGTCATTGGGTTCATTTTGACAAAGTCATACATGCCTAGAATTCTATTTACTCCATTTTGGTCCCTGTTAACTCCCCTTGTTCCCTTCTCTTCTCCCTCTCGCCATTCTCCTTCTACTGATCTTCTGTAAAGGTGTTTTGATCCTTCTGCTTATAGCACAAGCAAATCAGAGCTGAATATTATCTGATTCTTCAAGGTTAAAGAGCATCTTCTAGACACCGTGCTAGGATGCTTACTTGACTGTTACGAAGCTTTTATGTTTAAACGCAATTATTCCATTCAAAAGATAATACATTTATTGATCATTGGCAAATGCAATTACATTATTCCCTTGGTTCATTCATTAAATTAACAAATATTTACAGAGCACTCTCTCTGTACCAAGCAGTGTTGTAGGTGAAGTCATTATGTTGTTAGGGTAACATAAAAGTATTTTCCTTGGTAATTTAGGAGTATCAAACTAGTCTTTTCAGGATGTCTGCAAGACTACCTTTCTGAGGTTTAAGCCTCAACAGAATTGCTAATGAATAATACTTATTTCCCTTTTAAATTTCTGGGCTGAATAATGTGCAGATCTGGAGCGTATCAAACCAATTATATATATTTCTTAATATCTTGTATCTGGCTTTGGTGAAATCCTATAATTACTAAATAGTAAAAATTGCCTTATTCGTTCTGGTTTAGATTTATCTGATAATAGATACATATTGTATTCTATTCTTCCTGTCTCCCAACTGCACCTTCCCTTTTAACAAGAAAGGACAATAAAAACTGTTTTAATAAGGAATACTCATTTCTTCTCTGAATGTACTTTCTTTTCTTTTAAGAAAGAGACAGCCGGGCTGGAGTGGTGGCTCAGTGGTTACAGCACTTGCCTGGCATGCATGAGGATGAATTCAAACCCCAGCACCATGTACACAATGAAGTGTCAGAGCAACAAAAGTTACATGAAAAACTAAATAAAATTGATTCTCTCACTGTCCCTCTCTCTTAAAAAAAAAAAAAATAGAAAAGAGGGACAGTGGGGGAGAGATAAAGAGAGAAGCAATTTTTTTATTCAGTTTTTCATGTGACCTTTGTTCCTCCAACATTTTGTGTACACGGTGCTGGGGTTGGAACCTGAGTACTTGGACATGCCAGGCAAGCACCACAACTGCCAACCCATGGCTCCAGCCCCGAATGTCCTTTCTTTTATCAAGAGTTTTTGCTTAGCAAATATTCCTTTGCTAGAAATTTATTGTAATCATGTAAATGGTAGCAGGAATAGTCATTTATTACTTAATATGTCCTGAGCACCATGTAAAATCTTTGCACATGTGATTTCAAACAAATGAGCACACAAACAAAATTCAACATGGCTCCATTCTTTTCACGTACAATCAAGTATGAACCTTTATTTTCTCTTGGCAATGCAGGTATTGGTTATTTGAGGTTATATTTCAGTGCCGCCTCAGATTTTTTTTTCCCTTTTGCTTTATACTTAGTGGGAGAATAAAAATCAAGTGAACAACAAAATTACTTTAAATTGTTCTTTATTATCTCTTAGAACACAATTGTAGGCAAGTTCAGAAAAGATCTTCATTTGTGCAAGTCCATTTAGTGATTTCCTCTAATGTTACATGGGGACAGGCAGGGATGGTCCTGTATCCTCAGTTGGCAGGACAGTGACTGTACTGCTGGTGTGCTGTCTCATTCTTACTCCTTCCTTCTGAGAGTTCTGGCTAGTCTCAGGGGCTGTTATTGGATAAAACAATGTCTAGACTCGGGGTCCTTTGTTGCCTTCTGGTTTGAAAAGGACTGTTTGAATGGCTCTGTCTATCCTGTGATATGAAAAGAGAAACAGAACTAACAGTTTTATGGAAACCTCTAATTGCTGTTTGAATGAATTTCATGATAAATGTTTGTGACCAATACCAGTATTGACATTGCCTTCTAGTTTGGGGATCTAATAAAAAAATTTAATCTTTCTCAGAAAATATGGGATTTCCAGGTCAATAAATCTCATCTGATGCTAAATAAGAAGTCAATATTTATTCAACAGACACAAGAATGAGACTTAGTCCACTGGATGTTCACTATAAAAGCTAATATGCTGATGGTGCTCAGTAAGGGAAAATGGTATTCATTAAATGTCCTTAAATAGGCATGACAGATTATCCATGGATATTAATTTTACAATGTCTTGAATCCATTTCAGTTTGTCATGAAACTCTATTATCCTTCAAGAAACCTCTCTTTTTTGCTTGTATTTATTTAGTTATTCCAAGGTCTTTTCTGTAAATCCCTAAGTTGTACCACAATTCAACATTCTCTAATAGTTTCTCTTGAGGTAAATGTATTTTGGTCTTCTTTGAATGATACAAACACAGGATAATTCCATTCACAGGTGTGTGTGTGTGTGTGTGTGTGTGTGTGTGTGTGTAGGGGATGAGGGGAGAGACAGATTTTTAAATTAAAGGAAATTTAGAGTGAAATTTTTAATTAGTTATCCAGGTACAATACATAGGTAGTTAAGAAGTGAGATGAAACAACCTCCCTCTTCCACAGTTACTTCCATTCAACTGCAGTCCAAAGTTTTAAGTGGAAAATTCCAGAAATAAATTCATAGATTTTACATTGCACACCATTCTGAGCAATATTATGAATCTCACACCATCCTGCTCTGTTGCATTTGGGATGTGAATCATCCTTTTGTCCAGGGTATTGACACTATATGTGTTACCTATCTTTTAGTCACTTAGGAGCCCCAAGTTCTCAATGCCTGCAATGGTATTACATTACTTATATTCAAGAAACTCTCACATTACATAATAATGGCCCCAAAGCACAAAAGCAATGATGTGGCAATTCAAATGTGCCAAGGAGAAGCTGAAAAGTAATTTAAGTGAAATGGTGAAAATACAATAAGATATTTTGAGAGCAAGAGAGACCACATTTACATAACTTTTATTATAGTATAATTTTATTTTATTGTTTGTAATCTCTTATTGTGCCTAATTTATACATTAAACTTAATCATAGCTTTTATATATAAGGGGGGGAAAAAGCGGTGTATCTAGAGTTCGGTAGTATTCATGTTCCAGGCATCCATTGGTGGGGCGGTTATGGTGAGGGCTTAAATATATCCACTGTGGAAAGAGGCAGCTACTGTATTGAAACATCTCATGACTTTTGAACTCTTCCACTCAGTCACCTGTGAGTGGCCAGAGAAGGAAGAGTTGGTGAAGAGATTTCTTTTTTTTAGAGGTAGTTGGTACCTTGCTCTGATTCCCCACCTCTGAAGGGTAGAACAAGTAAACTACTTCTAAAAAGCGTGCCTTTTTTCATGGCAACACATAATCTAGGGCAACCACAGATATATGTGTGTGGGGGGGAGGGTAGGGGAAAGCTTGGGTGAAAGGAGAGCGGGAGGATAGGGAGAGATCTAAATAGACAATCAACAATGTAGCATATTCTTCCCCCCAGAAGCCAAATAATACTTATGCAATCATTTTATTCTGAAAAATTTGCAATCACATGTGTGTATATGATTGCAAATTTTTCAGAATATTTATATATATGTCTACATATACATACATGGACATTTATATCTGTAGGGGAAAATATAGCAGAATCAAGAGTTTGGGGTGGGGGTGATGGTGATTCTGGATAAGGATCAAAAGGATATCATATTGTTTATATGTATTATACAACATCTTAACTCAATTAAAAGTGTCTTTGCACAGGGTGATATGGAGCATTTAAGATGCCATTATTAGAACTTTGTGTCTCGGAATTTTTTTGCCTGGAAAACTGGAAGATGACATTTGGGATGTCAAACTGCTTTGGGTGTAGAGCCTAGAGAGTGCTCCTAATTGGGGTTAGTCCCTATTGAGAGTTGGCCCAACCTATGTAAACATGAATGCTTCCTAGGGATCTGATGTGGATCATGCCAGAGAGTGGACATGCAGCCCTCTTGGGTCTTATTCAGCAGGGCCTTCTGGAGAGGTAGAGGGACCAGTTCTTCAGGAGGAGGTGGGGGTTAGGAGGGTGATTGCTTTGAGGCTGAGGAAGTTTTGCAAAGGACTACTTGGAATATAGGCACATCTGCCTGGCTGCAAATTATGCTGGAGAGAAGGGACCTGAAAGACACCTCAGACAATCCTATGAAAGCCTTAATGGCACAAAGAGGTTATGCCTGCCAGTTTCAGTGAGTGCAAAGGCAGATGAAGATGGTGTCAGATACTTAGTCCACTTAGCAGCCAGAGGAGGACTGTAAAAGTGATTTCCCAGGTAGGAAAAGTGGACTGGAAAATTAGAAAATA
>PVKS010029234.1:0-25571 GCA_004027875.1 Aplodontia rufa | reverse complement strand
AGCTCAGAATTTGGCCTCCGCAGATCCTCAACACAAGTTTGCACAGAGAGTGAGAAAGTGAAGGAGCGTGAATTATCCCCACCCCAAATTAAAACACCCTCTGTGACAACAGGTTCATTCCTGCTTTGGAAATCCAGGCACCCACTCTGAGCCCAGGCTTGCTTTTCTCTCCCATGAAATCTGCAGGAGGTCAGGGGAGGGCCAGGACCTTGTGAGTCAGAAGGGCAGCTCCATGGGGACCTGACGTGGCTCCACAGAGTTGGGGCCTCAGGAAAACTGTAGGACCTAAGGCTGAGGTTCCATGATCCTGGTCTATTTGGCAGGGCCCTCAGTTAAATCCAACAGAGATCCAGTGTTCTGGTCAGATGCCCACTCAGCACCCAGTACAGAGAGGCTCCCTGTGGGCTTTCCGCCTGCCCTCGTTTCCTATGGTCACAGGAACAGACCAGAAATCACGTCTCGTGCTGGAGAAACCTGGCCCTGGGGTGCAGGCGGCTCCAAGGGCTGGCTTTCCTGTCCCTGCCATGTCACCGTGGCTCTTCAGGGGCTGTGATTTAGGAGCCTGTACTCAGCTCAGCACAAATGAACTTCCAAGGCATATTCAGCCTTTTGTGCAATGAAAGCCAGATGGGGTTTTTATTGACTTGTGCAGACTCTGAGCATAATTAGACCCAGGCAGAAACAGCAGAGCCGCTGAGACGGAGCCAGCTGAGAAGGATAGGGCTGGTCTCCAGGACCCTCAGAGGGAGGGCACCTGCAAGGGCAGCTCTCCTTGCTCCTGCCCAGCCACCGGGAGGTGCTGGCCCTCAGTCACAGGGGCCCCTGAAAGCACATGAAGGTCCCCATGCTGCTCCTGCCCAGTGCTCCGGCCCTGGCTCTGCACCATCAGGGAGTCCAAGGAGGCCACGCCTGACCCTTCCTCTGCAGATCCAATGGTGAAGAAGTCCCTCCTAAGGTCACTGTCCTGGGGAAGTCACCCTGGAACAGCACATGAGAAGCACCTCCCTCCCACCCCTGTCCTGTGTCATCCAAAGCCCAACCACCCCTGGGCCAGCGCCAACAGCAGAGTCTCCCTCTGGGCATCAGAAACTCCATCGCCCTAGCCCTGCCTTTTAAAAATTAAACATTAATTTTATAGAGAGAAAAATGCATGAGCAAATTAAACAGCGACACGAACATCTAATAATCACCCCATCATTGAAAGCCGTTGTCAGCTTCTCGTTGACTTTCTTGTCCTGACCCAGGAGGCCGCGGCTCTCGTGAAATGCTGTGCGTCCTTCCAATCCGGGACACTGACGCTCTGGCATCTATGTGAGCGAGTGAACAGGTAGTCTTTATAAAGCAGTGCGCGCATTTATCACGTTGTTCCCAGGTACGTGCTACTGCTCAAGTCATAAAATACAGAACGTGTGGGACAGAATGCATATGTGTTAACCGCAAGGAACGGCATTGCTGATCCTTCTAGAATGGGCACAAATGGGAGCTTGATTTTGTTAAACTTGCTTTTTCCTTGCCCCATCTTCCTAAGAGGAGATGAATGAGCACAGGGTCAAGTGACCCGTTCTCCTGATTGCCAGAGTGCCCAAGACTTCAAAAGCCAGACCCAGGGCAAGGTCCCCAGGGCCACCCTCACTTTTGGCCAAATCTGGCTGCAGATTCAGGGGTCTCACAACCCCTTGATTTCAATGATTCACAGGAGCTAGGGAAGCACTGCAGTCAGGGTCACAGCTTTATTATAAAAAGGGTGCAGCTGGAAGCAGGCACAGGAGGCCACAGGGTCCAACAGGGAGGCTCTGGTCAGCTTCTCCTAAAGGGAAGGGTGAGGTCCCCTCCCAGCAGTGGTGGCTGAAAGGCTCCACAGCACTGCCAACCAGGAAGCTCCCCCCGGTCTTTTGGGTCCAGGGTTTTAACTGGGGTGGGCTGCATGGCACTTCCTGGCTGACCTCAGTCTCCAGCCCCTCCTGGACGGTCAGGCTGAGACCTCCAGCCTCCGATTCCTCCAGGGGTCAGAACTGGTGTGGCTCGTCCCCAAGTCATTATCATAAATCACACTGTTGGATTGTCCAAAGTCCCTGGCAAATGAGGACACTCCTGTGGCGCAGAAGACTGCGGGACCTGCAGAGCACCAGTGGGCAGCCGTGGAGGAGGCTGGACATTTGGCATGAAGTCTCCTCCTCACCACACACAGGTAGACCTTTGCTTCACTTCCTTCTGCACCAATTCCCCTGCCTGTGTCTCTTCTGCATCTCCACACATGTGTGGCCCTGGACGGCTGTATTTCCTTGGGAGGAGCCCTGCCACCTCCACCAGTTCCAGTGTTTCTCCAAGCGTAGCCCTCTGCACCCTCCATCAGAGTCAGCATGAAAGTCAAGTTCAACATGCAGCTTCCTGGTCCCCATCCCCTGCCCAGTCCCGGGGTGGGATGCCCAGGAATCTGCATTTGTATAAACCCCGTGGCAACCCTGATGCCTGTGGACTTTGAGGACAAGTTCTCCAGCACACCCTGGAAGATGAGCTGGCTTAAGTCAAGATCTCCTGCATTGTCTGGGGACCTCGGCAGCAGATACTCATCCATTATCAATTCCTTCAACTTTTACCAATAGTTTCCAACCATTGATCCTCAGTCTACGTTTAGAAAGAGAAAGAAAAAGCAATGTGGGTGCATGCAGACACAAGGTGATTGTTTTCCAGTTGAGGGTCCCCCAGTGGGACTGGTCAACCTAAGTGGAGAAACTGCTGGGTGGCGTGAGAGTTCGATGTCCCTTGACAAGATGGAGTTACTCGCCAGATGCCCCCAGATCTGAGTCACATACACAGTAGCCGTGGCTCTTGCCTCTTCCTTCCCACACCTGTGAAGACTCCTTTCATGTGTCCCTGCTGCCGGCGCCATCGTGAGCGCCTTCTGAAGCGGCGGACAGCCTTCCAGGTTCTGCCTTTTCTTGGGTGTTTGCAGTTCAGTCCTGCTTGGCTCTGTGCGAGCGAACTTGCTTCCTGCTTCCGGCCCCACGCATGACGAAGTTGCTTCCTAACCAGCGCTCGCTCTCCCGACATGGGGACCATGTGTCCATGCTAATTCTCCCTGTGTAGGTCAGCTGCCTTCAGAGGGACTGGGCCTGTGTCACTCAAAACACCTGTGCACACTGACCTCCATGCCTGGGGCGAGGAGGCCTGGCTCCTGGAGTGACCAAACTTCCTTTCTTCTTAAGAAGACTGCTGCCATTGGTCCCCTTCATGCAGCCAGCGCTGGAGTGGAACGAGGAAGCAGCATAGCACCTTCCCGCGTGGACAGGGAAGGACGTTTAAACGCTCAAGAATAAAGCAACTGCCACATGCTAAGGGATGACATTCAGAAAAACCTTCTCAGATTCAGACATATGTGATGATCTCGCCATCAGATCTGGTCGCACTCGACACAGTGAGGAAGTGCCACACAGAGGTCCTTCAGAAACAGGCAGGGGATTCACGAAGCGCACCTGCGGTTACAGGAAGGCACTGGACACCCATGGTTTGGAGGGCGCCCCCTACTGCAAAAGAGAAGGCATCACTGGGCCACAGGTCCTCAGGCCAGGCGAAGGCACCAGCTTGCCCGGGCCCCCACACCAGCACCCGTGAGTACAAGCTCCCCTCCTCAGGTGCATGGTGGTCTCTCTCATTCAGGTCTCATTTCACCCTCTGCTGAGAGCCCACAGTTGGGAGCCCACCCACCCCTTCCACATGCCCGATCTGGTCCATCCCAGGGGGAGGAGGGAGCTGGACGCAGAGGCACATTCCATTCTTCTCTGAGAAGCTCCAATTTTTAATTGAGTCATATAATTGTTTGAGACATAACATCCATCTAATGAAAATTATCAAATTGGTGGACTCCAATATGCCACCAAAACTGTCATAGAGCTGTTAATGAATAGGACAAAAAAAGAGCTCTGATGTCCTGGAGCAGCACAGGTGGAGACCTCTCATCTGATGTCCACCATTGGGGAAATGCACACAAAGGAAATGGGTACAGAACCAGCCTCCAGTGTGTTTCCAAACTGAGGAAGTAGATGCACTTAGAAACCCAAACTCTAGAGCCAACGTTTAATCAATGAAGCTTCCTGTTAAAAAGTGGTAAGTGCTTAAGTGCATGCCAAGGGAGCGTGCGGGCCCACTGGTCCTTTCCATCCATTGTTCTAATCACCTGTGTCCTGTGACCTGCCACCCAGGCCTTTCCTGGGCAACTCTCTCGCTGAAACTTTGTCTGCAGGAGCAGTGACCCCACCCCTAATCAACCAGCTAAGGTTAACTTCATTTGCATTTTGATAGTTACCCTAATTCCAAACTTAAACTTATAGACTTTCCCAGCTGCTTTTTAAATGCTGCATTATAGTTTTGAGGAAGCATCATACGTAATTACCTTTAATAGACACAGAATTGATCGAAACACTTAGCTGGAACAAAAAGCCCAGACCTAATTTTGTAAACATGTTATTGTACAGTAACCCCCAATGAGTTTCTTCTTAAATCTCCTAATTAATTTTTAATTAAAAAGCTCAGAGATGCTATTACACTTGTTGTAGATGGCAGCCTCACACTAGTGGAAGCAACCTAGTGGTGCAGACAAATATCTCCCATTAAAATCTGTGTAATGAGAACTGCCATGCGCAGGATCCCTAAGACAGGAACAGGGCAGAAAGCACCATTCCAGGGAACCAGCGGATGCGGACTTTTCTTCTTTTTTCCTGGCTGGAGAGATGCGTGTGCATCGAGTGTGCTGTTTGGGTACAAGAGCCCTCCAAACCTCTACGTGCACATGTCCTTCCTCTCTTCCCAGTGTCCAGTACATACAGCTTGTGTGTTCAGTGGCAAACTATATTTAATACTTCCACAAGCCACGGAAGGCTTCTGCTTCCAGCAATGATGGATCTCGCTGTCCTATTCAGATTTGTCCCCGTGTTAAATTAAAGAGCCCTCCTACCGAAACTGTCCCTGCATAGGCAGACACTCCAAGCTCTCCCTGTTAATATCTCTATCCATCTGCCCCATCCAGCAAGAGCATCTTTGAAAAGCAGTAATTGGGTCTGTGCTTCTCTGGGGATGCGGGTGATGTCACAAATGGAGAATTATTAATAGCCCCAAACACAGCAAGTGTCTCTTTGCAATGCAACATCTTAATAACAGAAGGGGAAGTGTTTCAGAGAGACCAGCTCACTCTCCCTGCCTGTAACTCAGCTGCCGTCTGCACACTCCTTCGCCTGCCTGGCTGCTCAGGAAGTGAGCCACTTGGAGGACTGCAATTCAGAAGTTACGGCACTGTGTATTCCCTGTACTTTCTAATTAAAGCATGGGTTTCCGTGGCCGCTGATGTCATTGTTCCTAACAAGGCATGTTTCTCCCTGTCCAATTTTCCCAAGACAAGTCCCAATGCTGTCCACAAAGTGTGCACAGGGTCCCTCATAAACACCAGCTGCTGGTCATTTCCTTCTGTGTAGTCTTCCATGCAGACCGGGGGTCTTCAGCCTCAATAGCATTGACACTGGGGCCCCCGGCAGGCTCCAGAGGGGGCTGAGCAGCACCCCTGGCTTCTATCCACTAGATAGACGCCTGCCGCAGCCAAACATGGCTCCAAACATTGCCAAGCGTCCCCTGGGAAATGAGGAACATTCCCCCAGAGGGAACCCCTGCTCCACTTTGAAGGAGCACGATCCCTCAGGGACCATCCAGGAGACGCTGGTCTTTTCCACAGGGCCCAGATTTACTTAGGCAATTAAGAGGCTGGCCCCATGCGTGTGCACGCATGTGCACATGTGTGCATGTGCGTGTGTGAGTGCATGTGTGCTTACCTGTGAGAAGCGCTGGTGTGCACGCCTGGTTTGTATGAAAGGGTATCAGGAAGTAAAGAGCTATGAAGCAGGCAGGGAGGGGACAGCTCTAAGCAGAACTGGCTTGTGGCTGTACTTTCCGGAGCACCTCCGTCTGTCTGGTCTTTTGGGAGAAGGCTGCTGAGAGCAGAGGACTGGGGAGCCCGCCTGAGGTTGCTGACACTGCAGCTGCTTAGCCAGCACAATGGAGCCCACGTGTGTGCCTGGAGGTAGCTCCAGGGAGCTGCCCAGATGGGCAGGCTAATGAGGGGCAGCAACTGGCTGAACGGGTGGGTTCTTCATCCTCAGGTGAGCCTCAGTCTACCCAGTGGCACTCCCCGAGAAACTCTGCAAAGCCCCTGGGAATCTGAGGACAGTGGCAATGCATCATTTTGTCAATGGAAACGCAGGGCAAATTCTCCTGAAGACGAAGATGACTGTTCTGCTTTTGCTGAATTTCAGTGTTTGGAGTTTTCTCAGCAGGAGGCTGTCTGCAGCAGGGGTGCATCCCCACGGCTGGAGATTGGAGCGGTGAGGCCTCTGGAGAGGGACACGGGTGTGACATAGGGTTGGAAGACTGATCTGCGTCCTGACCAGAACTCTCCAGAGGGACCTCAGCCAGCTCATCCGGCTGCTCAGGGTGAAGCACCTGCCCCCATCCCCCAGGGCATGTGAGGACCATGCCGCACATGCTGGTGATTTCTGGTAGGAAACATGCCTTACTGTCTCCTAGTGGTTAAACACTGGTACAGGTAACCTCTTTGGGGCAGAGGCAGAGCTTGGCAGGGTCCCCAGCTGCCTCAGCCCAGGAAAGCAGGGATTTGGCATCGCTTGACTTCAAGGTCACCTCTGTCCTTAGCTTTCCTGTAGGTTTCTCTCTTCAAGTCCATACTTTTAGTGTTTTCACAGGGATGCAAATGTTCCACATTCAGACTGCAACGCCATCACCCACGAGAAGTTGGCCTTTGTATGGAGGAGTCATCTTAGCTAATTTAGATGGGCAATTTAGGAAAAGTGACACTGGCACCACTCAGGCCTCTGACAATTACTGGCTAATTACCAAGAGCTCCTCTCCACTCAGGAAAGGCCCCTGAGGTCTTTAGCCACACGCATTTGTCCCGATGAGGAAAACTGTTGGAAGAAATCAAACTGCTTTCATCCCCAGCATTCTGTCCTCCAAGCTTGTCCTGGCTCCTAAACAGACAGGCCAGCCTGGGTCAACACTCCTGCGTGGTTGGTTCTTCTTCAAAAAATCAAACCACCAAGAAAGGTGGAAAGTGTCATCCTGATTTCTCCCTTCTGACCTCAGCTATCACTTGTCTGGGGACAATTCTCCAAGTTCCTCGCATTCTGTCTCTTCCTCATCTGGGTGGGTTTCACACCTGCACCTTGGGGCCCACCCACCTTCACCCCAGCGCCCCTCATCCCGGCATCCACCAGCCACCTCGGAGGAACGTCTCACAGGCATGCGAGCCTAATTTATCTAGGTCACTGCCCACCTGTGTCCTGGGAGCTGAGCCACGGCTTTGAAAGCAAAATAAGCATGTCAGCAACTCCGGGGAGCCGGCTTTTATGAGGTCCCTGCCAAGCAGCCCTGCGCCTCCTGGGTTTTAACTCACATCAGCCTAAGTCTCCGATGTCTGGTCTCCTCTGCACGCGCCCGCTGTGCCCGCCAGCATCTTGCTCCTTGAGGAAGAGGGTGTTATTAAAAGTTAGTGTCCAGCCCTCTCCACTTGGCTTCTGCATGTCACCAGCCCTCTAGGGACACCCTGGAACCTGTCTAAGGAAATCTGTAGCTTTCCCTACCCAGGTTGTCCTTGAGTCCAACATCCAGGATTCTGGGCCTGGGATGAACACACTGCGGTTTACATCACCTTCCGACCTCGAGCCTGTGTGACCCCTGAGGGTCTGGGAGAGGCTGTCACCCTTCACACTCAGGAGCTGGAGCAGGCTGAGCAACAGCACTCTCTCAGGCACTCAGGGTGACCTCCACCTCCTGTAGGTGCTTATCCCTGGTAACTCAGGCTGGGTACGGCTTCGGCGTGTCAATAGTGACTTTCCGTGGACATGTCTCATCACTGGAGGAACTGTGGGTACTGAGTCTGGGGACTGTGAACAACGATCAGTTCCTAGCATGTTACTGCTCTGTCCTGCTCCGTCCAGCTCTGAATCCAATGTTTCAGTACAAAGACCGCTGAGGGCAGACTGCCCTTGCAGACTGCGCGGCGGGCCCGAGCCTAGCAAGATCGTGGGCTTCTCACGCAGCCCACGTCTGGAGGAGGCTGAGAAGGGCTGGGGAGCCGGCTGGTCAGGCTGCTCCTGCTCAGCTCAGCCCTGGAAAACCGGGAACTGCTCTTCCTAGGCATATCCCAATGTGACTTCCCTTCTGACGGAGTGCCCTGCCTGGGAACCAATCTGCAGCTGCCCTCCACACACCACAGCCTCCAGAAACAAGGGAGCCAGGTGACACAGCCCGGGTCCCAGAGGGACAGGTGGGGACCTGCCCCCAATAGGGTGGTCTCCAAGGTGTTCCCCACTGCCAGATTCTCCTCTCCAAAGGTCCCTGGAGTGCCCTAGAGGAGTGTCCTTGGTCATTAATCAGGAGACTTGAGGGAAATGAGACAGGAGGAAAGGGGAGGTCCCATGGGAGGGACCTGGCGCTGAGGCACCAGCACAAGTCAGGTTCCTCCCCAGCATGGCCTGGGTGGCCTCCGGGAGTCATGGCCTGGGGCTGACTGACTGTGAACACTTGGCTTGGAAGCAAGCCGCTGCTGCCTGTTGGAGGCAGGCTCCTATAGGGGAATAAGGAAATGTTTTCTCACGGCTCTGCAGAATGGCCCAGAACAAACAAGACCCAGCCCAGTAATGTAGTAATGACAGCTTTTGTCAGGAAGGGCATCATTGTGAAGGAATAATTCATGGCCAGGTGCTGTCAGTCCCACTTACGGGGGCTCGGCTGTCAGCACTCAGAACAGGAGCCTGCGAGCCTTCTGTGCCGCACTCTATGTACTTAGCTCCTGAAATTCTAGAGTTCGCCAATTGTCACTTCCTCAGCAAGAGCTTAACGTTTGTGCGGCTCATTGGAAAGACATCTCCTCCCCAGATCAAGACTTCCAGGGACTCCGCACTTCTGAACCTAAAACGCTGACTCCCATCAAGACCCAGCCGCCCAGGCATGAGGACCTCCTCAGGGAGGCTGAGGAAGGCCAGCTCCTCTCAGCCTGGCTCTGTGGCTGCGATGCTGCTCCATGCTGCTGAGAAAGAACAAATCACACCAGGAACTGGGAATGAGTGTGCATTTCATTAGCCTCTATTGGCTTCTGGGGAATCATGGGGTAAGAGGAAATCTCTCAAAGCCTCTCTAAAGGAGCAGAGTCACCCTGCACTGTTCTGAGGATGGGAACTGCATCACTGAGAGGCCAGGGGCAGGGCTTCACAGGGGACCTTTCCTGCTCCCAGATGTCTTGGAAGTCAGCAGTCTTTAAGAATGACTGTGAGGGGGGCTGGAGCGGTTGCTCAGGTTATAGCGCTTCCCTGGCGTGTGCAAGGATGCGGGTTCCAACCCCAGCACCACGTACACACCAAAGTGTCTGAGCAACGAAAGCCACATGAGGAGCTAAATAAAATTGATTCTCTCTCTCTCTCTCTCACTGTCTCTTTCTCTCTTTGAAAAGAAGAAGAAGAAGAAGAGGAAGAGGAGGAGGAGGAGGAGGAGGAGGAGGAAGGGGAAGAGGAAGGGGAAGGGGAAGAAAAGGAAGAGGAAGGGGAAGGGGAAGAAAAGGAAGAGGAAGGGGAAGGGGAAGAAGAGGAAGAGGAAGGGGAAGGGGAAGAGGAAGAGGAGGAAGAAGAGGAAGAAGAGGAAGAAAATGAAGGAGGAGGAGGAGGAGGAGAAGTAGAATGATTGTGAAGTCCTCATTAGGCCCCTCTACACCCAGCAGATCCAGGGCCTGTGCAGTTGGCAAAGTGGACTTTTCTCTTCCCAGAACTGTGGTCCAGCTCCCATCCCTGCAGGACCCTGGTGGTGTCCGCATTGTGCTGCAACTGCAGTTTAAAAAGCTCTTGATTCAAACTAGAGGGAGGTTGGGAAATCAACCTGCTTAAATTTCTGGAAAATTCAGAGGATCCAGGCAGGTGTCACTCAGTCCATGTGTTCTGAAAACACCCTCGAGCCACCCCTCTGTGCGTAGGCTTGATGGTCACCAAACCAAACCCAAGGGATCCTGGCAGCCTGGTCATGTGGCTTCCCCGAGCCGATTGGCCCAGCCTTGTCATGTGTTAGCCATGCTGGGATCATTGCCCAATCCCAGGGAACATGGAGATATTGTAGCAAAGGAAGTACATGCCCCAAAGCAAAGAGAGGCAAGGAATCACACACAGCCCAGTCACAGTCAGACTCCACGTGCTTTGCATAGGAACCCTGTGGAGGTTTTGTCTGCGTGCAAATATCATAGGCTCAGAGAAATGAAGCTGCCCAAGGTCCCAGAGGTGGTGAATTGTAAGTCAGGACTGAAATAAGGTCCATGGGAACCCTGGTTTAGAGCCTTCCTGTGTCTGCTCCAATAGTCCAGCTTGCAGCTCTGTATTTTAAACCCTGCTAATGATGCACTGAAGAACAGGGCAGATGTATGGAGGTGTTTCTGGGCCGGTTTACAAGCCCACCTGACAGGTTACCCAAAATAATCCTGTCCCAGTTGGCAGGAGCACTGCCTTTTCAGGGCATGGGGGCACCCAGGGCTGGGCACCCCTGCTCACCAAGGCCCTGGAGGGAGGACTAGTTTGCCCCAGAGTCAACTGAAGGGCAAGTGAGCAGGGCAGCAGAGCCAGGCTGGGCAGGTGCCTGGGGCAGCCCTGAGGTTCTGCAGAGGCAGCCGTAGAAGCATCTGGACGCCCTTGGGGCTGAGGCCCCACAGCCACTCACTGGGGCCCCCTTGTGGTAGAAAAACGGAGCATTTGGGGCTGGACAGGAACATGGAGCCTTGACCTACACCTTGACCTACAGCAGCCCACAGTGTCCCCCACCCCCATCCCCTCTGGTTTCCAGGTGTCAGGTGTGGCTTCCATTTCCTGGTCCTAGTTCCTTGCCAGTGAGCATCTGGAAGCAGATGTGCTGCTCCTTGGGACTGAGAGCCAGACCTTGCTCTCAGTCAGTGCTGGCTCAGAGAAGAGACTTGTCGCCACACTGCTCAGTTAATGGCCTCGTGGCCTGCTCAGTTCTCGTCCATGGTCCCCCAGAGGAGGCATGGTGTGACCGAGAGGGGAGATTTGGCATTTCAGGATCCAAGGTGAACCCATCAACCTTGCAGGTGTGCCACGCGACAGCCACGAGAGCCCCTGGCCAGGCCAGACCAGCAGATGCCTTCTGAAGGCTTTGGGGCCACGTGGCCAGGCTTCCCCCACTCCATGTCCCTCCCCCACCCTTCCTCTGGTGGAGCAGGACAGAGACTTTGCTCCACGCAGAGCTTGCCTCAGGGTCCAGCGGATGGTCATGGAACGCCTTCCGCATGCCAGGTCCTCAGCTAAGCCCATGGCACCTCTGAAAAGTAAACAGCAGACCCCGTCCACTCCTATGCAGAACGAACAGAAGGGGACAGATCAGTGAGAGGCCAGCAGGTGGGGAAACATCACAGAGGAGCCAGAGCCACGTAACGTAGTGCAGTGGCTGAGAAAAAGTGCCCTTTGTGAGATGCCCAGGTGAGGCCTGTGGAGAGAGCAGGTGCCGGAACTCACCAGGGCCAGTGCTGTACCCAGAGCCACCTCCCTACAGCCATGGAGATTGCCGAGGCCCGGCCTGCCTGCTGCATCCAGGGATAAATCCATCTGTACGATGGGAAACTTGGGCAAACATGCAGCCTGGTTGAGCCAGCTGTGAGCGCCAAATCGGAGGCTCTTTCCAGTGCCCCAAGTTCAGATCCAAGAAGGTGGCAATACTGGCCCTCAAGGGTCCCAAGCATCAGTCAATAACATGCACCCTGTCAGAGAAGAACTTAAGAGAGGGGAGAAGGGGTCCCCCCTGTTCTCCATACCTGCCCCAGCCTGTGCCCAGATCTGGGGAAGGACGAGACTCACAGTGACAACCAGGTCGGGCTTCACCAGGGAGAGATGGGCAGACAGCCACCAGGTAAACACAGGTGAGCAAGGCTTTGTGCACCTGAGTCTCTCCTGGGCCTTCACAGGCAAGAGAAGTCCTGAAGAATCCAGCAATTTTCTTGGCAGACAAGGATCGCTGTGAACAGCTGGCAATCAGCTGGGAAGCGTCAGACCCTGGCCTGCTCTATCAGTCAGATCTTCCCAGGTGGACAGGGAGTGGCTCCCATTTGAACTGAGGAGGCAGCCAGCAAAGGATTTTGAGCAACCAAGGGTCAGGAGCCAAACAGTCCAGGGAGGCTATCGTGAGGCACTCGGCCTGGATTCCTGAAAGCCCCGTAGAGCAGCCATGTCAGCAGACCTCATGTTTGCATGTGCAGAGCATAGCTGGAAGCTGTGGCTGAGCAACCCTTAGGAAACCTCATGGGATGAGGGTCATGAAGTCTTCAGTGGAGCCAGGGAGCAGTGTGGTGTTGGTATTGCTCCCCTAACATGCAAACCCAGCTCTGCCACACGCTGATGGCTCTCAACATTGCCACCACTGGAATTTGGAGCTGAAAGTTTCTCCGAGCATGGAGGGTCTGTGCCATACACCATAGGGTGTTTAGCATTTCTTGGCCTCATCCTGCCGGGTGCCAGTAGTAACCACCAGGTGTGACAACAAAATGCGTCCCTTGGCAAATGTGCCGGGGCTGCTGGGAAGGGAGCTCCATCAGCTCCAACCAGGGCAACTGTACCTACTCTTCTGCCCGCTCCAGCCTGGCAGACCACAGGCCAGGAAAGCAGAGCACCATGGCCACACAGGGCAGGGGAGTGTGTGCAAATGATGGGTTTAGCAAGGCCAAGCTGGGAGAAGAGGGCAGAGCAAGGGTTTGATAGCAGGGCAGTCTTGTCTCGGGAGGTGTCTTTCCGCAGATGTGCGCGCTCAAAAACACCTGTGGCCCCTTGTCTTGGAGCACACACTCTGGACGAGGAGTGTGGAGCATCTAGGTTTGTTTGTCATAGCCAAGGCCAGCGCACACAGGACCTCAATGCGCAACCTAGCAGGTGGCAGATCCACACGTGCTGGAGCAGCCCTTAGAAGCTCCTCCTTAGCCTTCCACTGCCCCCCATCTCCACCTGCAGACCCCACCTGGGGGCTCTTCAAGCTCCTCCTTAGCCTTCCACTGCCCCCCATCTCCACCTGCAGACCCCACCTGGGGGCTCTTCAAGCTCCTCCTTAGCCTTCCATTGACCTGCCCATCTCCACCTGCAGACCCCACCTGGGGGCTCTTCTGCCCTCTCTGAATCACCCACCCCACTGAAGAGAAGTGAGGCCCACAGTTGGCCCTGCAGTGCAGCCTGGTTCTTTCAGGCCTGGGATCCAAGTCCTGTCCTGTGGCCTGTACTACACCTGCACCCGTGGACAAGCTACAGTGACCCTTTAGTCAGCACCCCTTCACCGTGATCCCTCCACCTGTGGAATTCAGCTGAAAGGAGGAAGAGCTTGCTTTGGCTCACAATTCAGGTTTCCCGTCCACAGCCACTCGGCCCTGTTGCTTTGGAGACTGTGTCAAAGGACATACCTCATGGCAGGCAGCAAAGAGGGAGAGCAAGGTTCTAACAGCACCTTTGAGGGCAGAGCCCCCAGGACTCCGCTTCCTCCCCACCCCAGTGGCACCTCCGCAGGATGCCTGCTAGCCTCCCACACATGGCCTACCGGGGCTGTCAGGATCCAGCCCTTGGCAGCATTCGTTCATTTTCCAGGTGACTTCCTAGCAATGGGGTCTCCGCAACCCTCATTTCCTCCAGGGAATCGCACACCCTCCTCAGGACCCAGAGCTGCTCGTTCCCTCCCACTGAGTCAGGGACTCATCCTCCTGGAGCTGCAGGGGCCGAGGGCACAAGCCTGGGGATTCATTGTGCACAGCAGAGAGCTGTGGATTTAAATTTTCTCATCTTAGACGGAGAGCGCCTTCAGGATTTCCAGGTGAGTGCACTGTCTCCGTTTCCAGTGGAGAAGAGGCCCTGGGCACTCAATGTCGGGGCACCCAAGGCAAGGAGGTGGCTTATGAGAAGCAGAACGGAGCTGATGGCAGGCAGAGGTGTGACTTGAACCCCTCGGCGGTAGTGTGCAAAGGCTGGGGCTGGCTGCTGCCCCCCACCATGAAATCAGGGCAAACGCGACCAAAAGAATATGTTGTGATGGTGTCCCTGTTACGTTTCTGTCTCTCCAATTTATTCAGGGAGCAGGAAGGAGAGATAGTTAACAATTACTTAGCGGCCTTCTAAGGATGAATACAGATAATGCTGGAAAAGATTATGGAGAGCAGAATATTGAATTGTCTGCGGATACAAGCAGGCCCATGAATAATTCACTCTCACCAGCTCAGGTGAGGTCCCTCCCCAAGCCTGCGAGGTGGGCTGTGGGGCTGCACTGGAGTGGGGCATACAGAACAGCTTCACACCTGGGATCTCCCCAATTTCCAGAGCTGCCACGTTAGGTGCGGCCTTCCACGCAAGAGCAGAGCCTCTCGGTGGCTTGCTGTTCTTCACAGCATATTTAATTTCTGCATGCTGTGGACAGCAATCAGTAATGAAGTCATTAAATGCAAGAGGGGTGGGGAGAGAGCTGTCTGCCAACCTCCTCCATTAAATCCAGGGACTTTGGCACATCTCTAATTAAGATCCGGAGGCTTGGGTTCCAATTGACAAAGCACTCGGCTCCCATGATACGCAGTGAAGAGCGCTCGAGGGCAGCGCTAATGCAGAGAGCGGTAATGGCTGGCATAATTCCACTGGAGATGTCTGGTTACACTAGATTCGAGAGGTTAACTGGTGCTACCAGAGGACTATGTCTGGGGTGTTGGTGGGTCCCTCACAGCCCTGCAGAGAGATGTGAGCCACGAGACCCCCACTAAGTAACTCCTTGGAGACCAGGGCCTCGGGACTTCCTCTTGTTAAGCTAATGGCACCTCTCTCTAAGCTCCCCAGATCCTGAGCGGATCCGCTCTAGGGAATGGCAAATAGACACGTGTCTATGGAGAAGCAGATGGCCAGGTAACTCCCCAGGGAATTGTATTATTTTACTTTTCATTCATTTAGAAATTTGGAGAACACATTTTGACATTTGATGATTATTCCATTTTGTCCCTGTGGAACCAAGCCTGAACGCATTAATTTTGAATTCGTATCTAAGAAACCCACATCTGATATTGGCGTGGGCTTGTGGAGGGGAGGGCAGGACTTGTGGTGTTTCGCTTGTAGCCTCAAGGAGGCAGCTCTAGACAAGGAGCCCAGAGACTGAGTAGGGAGAGGAGCAGGGTGGGGTCCCGAGGAAGGCCTGCAGGGTGCAGAAGGGTCGCTCTCCACACCTGGCCCATTTCCCATCCAGAGGGCTGTGCCTGTGTGGCCTTGGCTGCTCACCTGCAGGAGGTAGACACCTGCCCAGGTGAGGACCTAAGCTACTGGGAAGACTGAGAGTGCTGTGACCGCCATATTCAGCTTGGCTCTGTTTCTTGCCTGTCTGGCCTTTTTGAAAAGGCCAGTCACTATGCAAGTCACCAACAAGCCTCCTGGACTTTGTAAATTGTCCTTCCGGCTGGTTTCTGGTGGCAGCCAAGTGGGAAGTCGTCTGCTTGGATAAAGTGTCACTCTGCAGTGTTGATATGGGAGTTGGCAGCTGTGCCATTGGGTGACCCAACAGAACCCAGTAAGATTTCCATCTGAGCCATAAGCCTAGTGAACTTAAAAGCCTGTTAGGTTCTGCAAGGTCTGATACTCGCATCATTTGCGTTAGAGGGACCGCTGTAAGCCTTTTGTGCTTCTATGCGCAGTTCTTAAAGTTTATGTCACTGAACCCTGTGGCAGATCTGCATTTTGGGAACTATTCCCTGGTTTTTAAAAGAGCATGTAAGAAAAAAAACAGCACTAGCAGATTAAGTCGTCTTCTTTTATTGCTTTAAAAATAACTTTAAAACTTGTGATGGTTATAAATGATTAAAGATGCATTTATATTAAAAGGCAGGAGCCATCCCTCATCAACTCCCCTCCCAAGCCTGGTCCCACGGCCCCGGGGAGGCCTGAGGAGGAGTTTGGTGCTTAGGTTTTTACAGTAAATTTGGGAAAGTTGTGCTTTTGTCACAGGAAAAGAAGTGACTTTAATAAGGTATTTTTAAAATTTAATAAGTAACCAAGAAAGCAAGCGATACAGCAGGAGAAAGGAACTCTAGATAAAATCATCCCAGTGAGCGCCACGGGAGTGAATCTAAACCCATGATGGCAGAGCAGGACGACAGTGCACAGCCCTGGCTGGCAAGGTGGGCAGAGCAGCACGGTGACAGCAGGTGACAGCTCCTGCAAGAAGCAGAGCATTGGAAGAGAGTCTTGAACAAGCTTGCGGAGATTGGAAAAGAAAATAAAAGGAAAAAGCAGCAAATAGAAATGGATCGGAGGGCAGATTTTGACGACGTTGAAAGGAAACAGCTCTGTACTAACTGCGGCTGCCGGAGTGTGCAAGGAATCGCTTCCTTTGGGCACTGTTTCCAAGGAGGCTCTGGGGACACCAAGAGCTTTATCCTTATCCTTTTGCTAATGGCAGAGAGGGATAAAGCTGAACCCCTCCACTGGAAGCCATTGTGGCACGTAGGCGTCCCTCTACCATGACACCCAATAGCCAGAGGCGGTCAGAGCAGGAGCTTGGAGCTGACGGGCTTTGGTTTATACCCCACGCGCACCCTACAGTGGCCATGCAATGTCAGACAACTCTCTGACACTTGACTCTGTCTCTCTCATACACATATGTGAATGCACACATGCACACATATACACGTTTGTACACATATGCACACGCATGCACACACAAGCACACAGAGATGCACATGCATGCAATATGCACACACATAATCACACATGCACGCCCACACATGCACACACATAAGGTGGGGATTCATGGAAAACTAATAATTCAAAAATGGTTTTCGAGATATGCCTGGAACAGGCCAAACATTCAGCAAATGGTTCCTGATATGGTAAGGAAGAAAAGTGAACCACAGAAACGAAAAATAGAGGAGACCTCGAAAGACAGCCAGAGGCATTCCTGTGCTTCCCCAGGCGCTGCCTGTCCAGGAACAGCCTGGCTTTCTTGAAGCCCTGTTGTCTAAGCTAAGTCTGTTCTAACTGCTAAGCATTTATTGAACACCTGCTGTGTGCCAGCTTCCACCCTAAGCTCTGTGTGTGGGCTTCCTCCACTGCGGTGGCACTGACCCCTTCAAGTCAATTCACTCATAAGAGATCAATTTGCACCTGCTCTACTGCTCAGAACTGGTAGAGGAAGCCCTGCACACAGGCCCTTCACCATGGCCCCAAACCACCACCAGCACGTGCAACTTCCTCCAGGACCCCAGAGCTTGGGCCCATGCGGGGACCCTCCTGCTCCTCCCCACTGAGCCACTCCACCCTTTCAATACCCTTGGCAGCGTCTGGCACATGACTTGGGCCAGGCTGCCCTCATGGACAACAAGGTCCATCCCACCCCACCCCACAGGGCCTCTGAGCCCCTTCTCTGACAAGGTCCATCCCACCCCACCCCACAGGGCCTCTGAGCCCCTTCCCTGCCTCTACACTGCAGCATCTCAACGACCTCAACTTGGCACCAGCTGGGAAGATCTTCCCCTGCAGACACAAACTAGCAATGAGTCACAGTGGGCTCTGCGTGGGCACCCCAGATCCCTGAGCAGGGGGACAGCAGTAGAAAGATCCAGAAGGATGAAGCAGAGAGTGCAGCAGTTATTCAGGAGGGCAAGAGGGATAGACAGACAGAGAGGAAAGAGACAGAGAAGTGACAGAGAAGAGAGACATTGAGAAAGGTGGAGACAAAGAAACAGTGACAGAGATAGGAAGAGAGGAAAGAGCCAGAGACACATAGAGACAGAAAGATAACAACAAGGGCTGAGAAGGTGTAGAGAAGACAGAGTAGCCAGTCTCCACCTGGATCTGGTCTTGAGCCCCTCCTAGGATCCCACATATATTCCTTTTGTCAAAGCTTCACATCTTTCCTATCAGCTACCTTAGGTTTTTGCAGGAGGCCAGGACTCAGGCTTAACCAGGACTTTTTCCTCTAAAACCCCAGTATCTTGTTCCATGCATGGACTTGCATGGTAACAGGAGCTCTTAGCAACAGCAGCCCAGGTTTTATTCCCTCCCCTGGGGTGTGCTTGGCTTGCAGGGTGCGTCTCACAGGAGGACTGAAGCATGCACTCAGACTTGGGGTCTCAGGGCCTCTGCAGAGGTCTGTTCCCACGTCCATATCTCAAGAAGGGGCTGCCATGAGTGAGTAGTGCCCTTGGGCTTCCAGCTTCAGAGGCCGAAGTGGCTGGAACAGAGTGTTTCTGGTGTGGGGTCCGGTTATCAACACATAGTGAGACCACCAGAGACCAGAGTAGAAAAAGAAAAAGAAGTTTATTTGGGGGAAGAGAAGAAACAGAAAATACAAGAAACAGGCTGGTGCACCAGGGCCACTGCTCCAAAGTCAAGTTCAGGGAGAGCAGCAGCCCCGAGTGACTCAAGCAGGCTGCTTTTAAAGGAAAATTCTGGCAGGCTTACAGATAGGCTTACAAAAGGGGCCTTTCTCCAAGAAATGCAAGCAGCAAGCTTCAGTTTATCTATTTCAAGATGTACCTAGCAGGTTAGCAGGGCGGGCTAAGCGGGGAGTCAAACTATCCATATCTGAAACCAGCAGCTTGTGGGAGCCTCTGGGGGGCTGCTTCCCAGAGACAATGACCTTGACTATGAGCACATAATTTTATTTCGGGTATTTCTGTGCATTCAGCACAACTCATTTTGGCACGGTCAATCTTAACGAAATATATTTGTTTTCTGTGAGGGGGGGTCTCTATCTTTTTACATTACTATATTTACAGAAAGTGGTTTTCAAACATCCAGACACGCTCCCTTCAACAGGGCGAGCAGCTGACATCCATGGGCATCTCACCCCTCCAATTTGGAGAGAAGCAGGCATCTCTTTTACAAAGTAGGAGAGGAAAAAGGGGGGCAAATTCCGAGACTAACTGGCCCCCAATTTGCCTGTTAGACTGCACCTAGGGAAGCAGGGAGACGGCAACCAACTCCAAGCCCAAGAAGGCTCTCTGCCCTCCAAGGAGACACCGCTCCAAGTTTGTACCAAGTGGGTGCCCAGAACCAGCCAGACGCCTGACCCAACTGCCTCTGAAGCTGCCCAGCCGGAGGGTGTGCACTGAAGAACAATCTTCCTGTGGAAGGCACCTATGGATTTCTGTCCTCGGACAGGAACACTTGCTTAGTTACCTGAGCAGGTAGACCCTTAACAACTGACGGATTGGATATCTCCCCTGCCGGTCGCCCAGACCCACAGCAAGGCAGCACACTCCAGGTGGTGCCAGAGCTCATTACTCTCCCAAACAGAATCAGTAGGGGAGGCGGAGAGGCAGGGACCCTGAGACTAAGGAGCAGGGGAGCCCGTGCCTCAGGTGGTGGGGTAGATTCCACGTGGGTTCATTTGTGATACTGCAGAAAATCCGCATGACTTTCATGCCCCAGGTCCTGCTGCAGTGGGCAGGGTCCTTCCTGTAGTGTATGTCCTTCAGCGGCTGTGTCCACACAAATTGGCCTCACACATGCCCGTCTGCTCAGGTGCAGCAGGTGCAGTGGGCCGCGGGAGGGGTCTCCTGCTGCATAACCCATTCCCAGATCCCCATCCATGGACTGCCGGATGCTTGCTGGATTTTCATAACACAGGGGCTGGGGCTGGTGGAGGCTCCAGTCACAACTCAGAAAGGCTCCTGGGGAGGGCACTGTCCTTCAGCACCCACAGAGTGCCCGCCCACTCACCTGGACACGCCCCGGGCCACCTGTGTCTGTGTGTTTGCTGTTGTCAAGAAGCGGGGCTGGGGTGACTCTGAGGAGCCTGAGTGCACCCTGGGGTTTCCTACACATTTGGAAGATGGAGTCAGTACATGCAGATAAACAGAGAGGTGTCTGTATTCTCTCATCCCCAGACACTCACCAAACTCTGCTCTGCGCACCTGGCAGGGAGAACTCACGTCGCACAGGAGCAGACTCTAGACTCCAATGGCCCCGGGTCTAAGTCCAGGCTCTGCTTCTAACTGCCGGCAGCATTTGGGCAACAGGCTCAGTCCCCTGCCTCTCAGCTCCTGCACAGTAGGGTGGCACCTGTGACTCCGGTGGAGTCTCCTAGGATTAAAGGAAGCAAGGCACACATACCATTGATCCTGGGCCCAGACCACGGTTTCTCAGCCTTGGCACTATGGACATCCAGGGCCACATACCCCAGAGGTGGGATAGTCCCGTGCAGCCTGTTGCCACCCACTAGATTCCAGAGGTGACAACTGAAACATCCCCAGACACTGGGAATGTCCTCTGGGGGCAAAATCCCTGCTAATGGAGCCCAGCAGACACTCTCGACCGGTGTTGCCATGTCCCCCAGTCACTACCACGATGCTGCTGAGGGCTGCTGCATGTGGACACCACTCCCTAGAGCTGTCTGGACAGTCACTGGGGAACAGAGGCTAAAGCCAAGCTTCTTGTTCTGAGTTCCTGGGTGACACCCATACATGTCACCTGTTTTCTTATTCTTTTTTTTCTTCTTGACCCTGGACTCCAACAGAAGCTGGACAATTCTTTTCAAAAATGCAGCTCTAACCCGTCCCCTCTGGCTCCAAACCCCACCACGCACTGGACTACAGCCCCAAACTTCCCCAGGCCGGTAGCTGTGTTGCACTTGTGGCTGCCACTTCCCAGCCCTGCTAGCACCTCTCTTCCCGCAGCAGCCCCTGCTGGGGTGGCCTGAGACACAGGAGCTTCCCAGCGCACAGCGGTCCCCCACTTTCCTCCTCCCAGCTCTCCAGGAAGCCCTTTCCCAACCTGGCCTGCAGCCTCCTCTGCATGGGGCTTGCTGTTCTGACAGCTGCATCACCAGTCTGACCTCCTGACCGTTGTCTCCTCCTGGCTGTCACCTGGCTGGCATGAGAGCTCCCTGGGACAGGGACTCTGCCATTTGCTCATGTCTTCACGCCCAGTCCCTGGCACACAGCAGATGCTCAGAAATGCCTGTTGGGCTAATGAGGGACAGAGAGGCCCTGGAGTGCCCTGGGGCCAGAAGAGGAGCCAGAGTGCCAGATGGGCTCCCAGCCTGAGTTGCCTGCAGAGGGCTGGGGGCTGGCTAATGAGTCTGCAGGAAGCAGTGAGATGAGATGTGGCTGCTCTCCCAGGAGGACAGGTTGCTTGGCCCCCAAAGTGCAGCACTTTCCCAGCACAAGAAAGGAAAATACTGACCACAATTAAGAGGAACATTATTAAAATTTTGAAAGCTACTATATTCGGGCCAGTCACCTGATACCCATCAGTGCTCTCAGGGGCAACTTGGCAATCAATCCACTCCAGCTCCTGCTCTCTGGGCTCCCCAGGGGCTCTTCCCTGCAGAGCTGGAGGGCTTCGTGCTGACCACAGGGGACCTGCAGAGGAGGGTTCCTGCACAGATGTCCCGCTCCCCCACTCCCTCTGCAGCAGCCTCAGGCACCCACCTGAACTCCACCCTCAAGCGCCCTTGCCCCAGGGAAGGTGACCTACCTCTGCAGTCTCCCGGCACAGGAGCCCTGCCCTTCCTCCCCTGCCTGCCTTCAAGGAGACACAGAAGGGAAGACCCAGGTGACACCACAGGGCCCTGGCATTCTCTCATGTGGCCCCTGATTCAATGACAAGATACAGAGGACTGCTTGCTGCACAGTTCTGCTTCCTGTCACTCTCTAATATCAACGACCTCAGGTGACAGCACTTGGTTCTGTGGGCAGACCCTTCCCTGCACCTACCCACCTCTCTACTACAAGTGGCCCCCAGGCCCTCCAGTCCACGCCTCGGACATGAGACCTTGCCTTCCAGAGGCAGGGTCTGTGGGCAAAGCAGGCCCTTCCTCTGTCCCTCCCCAGTACCCCGTCCAGCTCACACAGCCAGGAAAATTAAGATCTGTCTTGCCATCCTGCAGAAGGGACTGGACAGATTATTTGGTGTGTATGTCTGGGAGAATACAACCTAAGACAGAGGAATGTGGCCCGTTCCTGATTCACAGGAAGCCCCTGAGAGCAGCTTTAAGGCAGCCACCAGCAAACAAAGTCACACGGATTAAAACGATGTGGACAGAAGAACAAAGCCTGTTTCAAAAATGGATCCCACAGCCCAGCCCCAGAGGAGACCTCTGGAACGCTGGTGTCACCTCTCCAGGCCACTCCACGAGGCAGGCCTGGAACCAGGCCGGAAGTGAGTGGGATGGCTGTGGGTTCTAGTCTCACGATCAATTTATCCTGTGTGTGCTCACACGTTCACACATGTGTGTGCCATGTGTCTGCCAGTCTGTCCTGTGCCAGATCTCACTGAGCTGTGACTAAAATGTCACTCCAAACTCACTTTTTAAAAAAATGGCTTATTTCAGTGATTTTCAAAATTTTAAGAGTTTGAAAGAGTAAGACAAAGATTCCCAATATTCCTTGTACAAGTTAGTTTGTACTCAGTGTCCAGTGTTTGCCAGATTTCGTACATGTGTGCACGTGTGCGTGTTTCTAAGGCGTGCCTGGGCAGGTGCACGCCCTGCCCCTCTCCATTTTCTCCATGTGCACCCTAAGAACACGGCTACCGCTTTCCATGTTCCCAGTGCAGTTACCAACTCCAGGAAATTTAATATGCACAATGTTTTAATCTAAACTACAGATCGGGGGCTGGAGCGGTGGCTCAGTGGTTTCAGAGTTTGCCTGGCAAGCACGAGGATCAAGGTTCAAACCCCAGCACCACGTACATAACTAAGTGTTGGAGCAACTAAGGCCATGTGAAAACTAAATAAAGTTGTTTCTCTCTTTCTCTGTCTCTCTCACTGTCCCTCTCTCTTAAAAAAAGAAAAAAACAAACTACAGATCAAGTTCCAATTTTGTCAACGGTCCCAAAAATATTCTTTATAGTACTTTTCTTCCTTGGCGTGTCCAGTGCAAGATCGCTCTGCATTCGGTCGCCGTGTCTCTTCAGTCCTGTTGATCTGGAACGATCCCCCGGGTTATTTTACTGCCTGCCCTCAGCTGGGGTGGGTGTGCTGATGACCATGAGACACCCTCGGCTGGCATCTTCTAACCAGGCGGACACCACGAGGAACCTTAAAAGCATTTCAGAGCCTGAATGGAATTCTCAGGTACCTGTCCACCAGCCAACGCTGCGACCCCTCTGAGTTGTCCACCCAGTCTTCTTCTCCCACCTGACCACCCTGGCAGCCCAGGAAGCCACTGAGGAAGCCCACCTGGGTAGGCACGGCCCTGCAGGGATGACAACACTGTGCACCTGTCCGTCAACCTCCTCCCAGGGCATCTGGACCCCAAGCACTTACCTCCAGGCTGGGGAGGGGCACAAGGTCCCCAGGAATGGCCCCCTCACCTTCTGTCCACCAAGGCACCAGCTGTATCCCAGATGACGCTCCGCTCAGCCCAGTTCTCCTGTGCTCTCTCCAGAGATGCCCTGGGGTGGGTGTACCTGCAGTTTGCAGAAAGCAGCCTCCTGCTCACAGGCCATCCATGAAGGTCCCTTTCCAGGCAGAGACTCTGAAAAACCCTCTCTCTCTCTCACTGTCATCCTGAAGTCAAGCTCCAAGTTGCTGGGAGCCCAGGAAATCAGGCAGGTGGAAGAGATTCCTGGAGAAGGGCGAGGATCCCACACTCTCTTATGTCACAACCATGCAGCCAGGCACCAAAGGCTGCCACCTGGATGACATCTGGGTCAGATCTGTGCTGGGCTCAGGCTCAGCCCACTACTACCAGGGCTCTGCTGAGATAGCTCTGACTTGCTGCGTGCCCCCAGGGTGTGGAAGTGGGTGCAAACACCAGCCCAGAGGAATGGCCTGGCTGGGGACCTTCACTGGCTTCCCCCAAAGCCCCATCTCACTTCCAGGATTTCTTGGTCCTGTTAACTTCAGCCACTCAGATCCTTGTCTTTGGAGAAATCCCAAACTTAAAGCCTGCATCCTCTGAAAAAGGTTGGTGCAGGTTTCCTGTGGCTGCCTAGCGAATGACCCAGGATGGGATAGCAGGGGAGGCTCAGCCTTCCTGGGCAGACCCATAGGACACAACTGTCCCCAGCAGGCTGACCTTGGCCTGCCCCAGAAAGGGTGGGAGTTGAGTCAGGGAGAACGTCCCCACAGGGGCAGGGCAAGGCAGAGAGAGCTTCCCACAGGTAGAGATGCCCGTCCTGAGAGTTGCTCAGAGGCCCCGGGCAGGTGCAGCAGCGGCGATGGTGTGGGTTGAACCAGAAGCTGGGGGCTCACGCTCGGTGATCTCCACGGGAGCTCTCGCTCCCTGCTCCTGCAGCAGAGGACTCAGTTGCAGAGTGGATGATGAATGCAGCTCTCATGCGTCATTAACAAAAACGGCGATGGCAGGTAAAGATGGTTGAAGCACCGCAAGACATCTTGCATGGCAATTCAATGGCCACAGCCGTCGTTATCGGAGGAACGAGTTAGGTGATTTAACGTTAATAAGACAACGAGCGAAGAGTCCATCTGTGACTGCATGCAAGCCTCTGGCCTGGCGGGACGGTTTGCGACCTGGATATTCAAGCCACGGGGGTCATCTCACACTGGCAGCAGCGCGTCACACCAGCACACCCAGGAGCCGAGAGGTGAAGGCCTCACCAACAGCATCCGCAGTCCTGACCTCTTACCCAGCAGCTGCTGGAACTGAAGAAAGCCCACCTGGGTCAGACGTGGGGCACCTACCCCCAAGGGGAGACGACAGGCAAGAACAACAGCAGATGGGGGCCTCCTCTGCTCCCCGGCTGCCTCCAGTCCCTGTCTGGTGCAGGCACCAACGTGGAGGAGACGGAACCACCCACAGTCAAGCCTGGCAGATGACACAGCTAGAACTTGAACCCAGGACAGCAAGCTTCTGAGTGTCCCAAAGGAGTGAGATGCAGCAAGAGGAAAAGCGTTGGGTGCAGGGACTTTACGTGAAAGGAAAAAGGATGCAAAAGAGAAGCCACGTGTCGAGCCACCGGAGCCGGGAAATTTGGGGACCAGCAAGGCTAACCTTTTAATACAGAAATAATCCGGTGTTAACTGCTGGGCTTGCAGCTCTCTGTGATGGAACAGCCTAAGCAATGGACCCGATTGTGTTCTAAAAGTCACAGGGTGGTGGCATCTGGAGGTGGAATCTTAGAGCCCTGTGTTTTGTTTTTCCTCCCACCACATCCCTTTCCTGTCCAGAAAAATCAGATATGGCCTTATGCTTCCCCTGCAGGAAAATTCCAGTGTGTTTGGGGCTGTTCTCCCCACTGTACGATTTTACAGAGACGAAAAAAGAGAGACTCTCAAGAGACCTCAAAGCTGAATAAGATTGTCACATCTGGTCAAGCTGTATTTCTATTTTGACCCAGTTCATCTACTTTAAAATCGAAAAAAGGAGAAGGAGAAGGAGGAAGAAGAAGAAGAAGAGGAAGAACAGAAGGAGGAGGAAGAAGAGAAGGAGGTGGTGGAGGAGGAGGAGGCAGATGAGGAGAAGGAGGCAGAGGAGACAGAGGAGGAAGAGGAGGAAGAGGAAGAGGAGACGGAGGCGGAGGAGGAGGAGGAGGAAGAGAAGAAGAAGAAGAAAAAGAAGA
>PVKS010029233.1:0-25568 GCA_004027875.1 Aplodontia rufa | reverse complement strand
ATAGAGCAAGAGAATTAACATTAATAACATTGAGAGGCAGGCAGGTAGTAGTACTTTTTTTTTTTTTTCAAGCATCTGGAGTCTGAAGTAGGACTTCATCTTTTTCTCAAGAAAAAAAATCCAAGTGCCTCAGTGATTGGAGCACTTGCATGAGGACCTGAGTTCCAACCCCAGCACCACATACACAACTAAGTGTTGGAGAAACAAAGGCCAGATTAAAAAATAAAAAAAGTTGATTTTCTCTTCCTCTCTTTCTCGTTTTCTCCTTAAAAAAAAAAAAAAAAGAATAAAAATGCACAGAATCCTTATTTTTGTTATTGAAATTGCTTCAGTTGAAATAAGAGTAGAATACAGTTCCCAGGTTCTATATTATTGTAGATTTTTGTTGATAAAATGGTTTTATATGTAAAAAGATCTCAGTTTACATGTATCTTGTTTCAAATATGATAGGAAAGAAGATAATAGCATGTATGTCATAAATTAATGGTACCATTTGAAAAGTGATCCCAACCAAGTGTATATCAGTATTGTCTGACGCAGTTGTTAGCTAGCTGTAGAATTATTGGTGATATCATCACATGAAATGTGAGTTGGAGATATCAGGTATTACTATGGTTAAATTTAATGACTTAGACTCAAATTTACAAAATGCAGTACTCTTTCAGTGCTGACTAAACAGCTTGGCTACTTAATAACAGAAAAAGCTTCATTAATATTAAAATTTTCCATTGTCCCTTATACATCTGTCTGTCTTGATATCAAAGAGTTTTTTTTTTTTTTTTTATCAGGGTTCCAGTTGAGCCATCTTCTCTCATATCACTATCACCAAGTCACAATCAGGTAATTGTTAGGAAATTGAATTATTTATTTATGTTTGCTATTTTTATTTTTAAAAACTAAGATCGCTTTCTAATTTACTTGAATTCCCATTAAAGTAACCAACTGTGGCATAATGGATAACACACTAGACTTTTGGTCAAACCTGCAATGGCCATTAAATTGCCATTGATCACCAGATATTTGTGTAGTCTACGACTTGTCTTCTCAGTTAATGTAATATGCACATTGTACTTGCTAGCAGTATTTTCAGACTCCAGACAGAAAAATGTATCTTTACCTCCAATGATGGCTTTATAGTAGGTATAAGAACAGTCCAAAGATGGGAAAGAGTAGCAATAAACACTGAAAAAATGCTAGGAGACTGCAAAGTAGAAGTTGCTTGGGTTTCCTGTATTAATAGGGAATGTTGATAAATTGATCCTTACGCCCACTTGCATGTGCAAAATGATACCTTTGTTGCAGCTATCGCATACAGAATTGGAACTTCATCGGAGAAGAGAACAATTAGTAGAACGCACTAGAAGAGAAGCACAGCTTGCTGCCCTACAGTATGAAGAAGAGAAAATAAGGACCAAGCAGATTCAGAGAGATGCTGTCCTGGACTTTGTCAAGGTAAGTCATTTGAATTAATTGACTGATACTCTTAAAGTTATTTAGAAGTAAATATTTACTCGTTTTGTGGAGACTGTTAGTTCTTATTGTAATAATTAAACATCAATTTTTTTCTTGCATTATATGGAATCTTCCCTGAGTGACTGTCTCTCCTACTTGTAACTAATTGTAAGAAAATAGAAGTGATTATCTTGCCTTTTTTTTTTTTTTTAAGAGAGAGGGACAATGAGAGAGACAGAGAAAGAGAGAAAACTTTATTTAGTTTTTCACATAGCCTTCGTTGCTCCAACACTCAGTTGTGTATGTGGTGCTGGGGTTTGAACCCAAGTCCTTGTGCTTGCCAGGCAAGCACCGAAACCACTGAGCCACCGCTCCAGCCCCAATTATCTTGCTTTTTAACATTAATTGATTCTTCTTAATTAGCACACTTCTATTGGACATAGCCCTTTACTATCCAGCAGCCATTTCCTTAATCTCTAGAGTCATAGTTAAGATCAGTAAGATCATAAAAGTGAAAATGCTGAGTAAACTGAAAGTTCTGTGCAATACAATTACTATCCAAACCTCTCTCCAACTCCTTCAATCTAGTAAACTTACCAAAAGTATGCTAAACTCACAGGCTTCATTCTTTTTTTTTTTTTTTTAAAGAGAGGGCAGTGAAACAGAGAAAGGGAGAAACAACTTTATTTAGTTTTTCACATGGCCTTAGTTGCTCCAACACTCAGTTGTGTACGTGGTGCTGGGGTTTGAACCCAGGTCCTCGTGCTTGCCAGACAAGCGCCAAAACCACTGAGCCACCACTCCAGCCCCACAAGCTTCATTCTTTATAATTATCTTTGATTCTTTTTTCTGTTCTCCATACCCACTCCGTTAACCCTGGTTATTAATGTTTCTTTTCTTAACATTCAGCCTTTAGATAGCATCTGAATTTTGATCAGTTTATTCTGCTTATATGATTTATCTTTTCATTCTGAAAAGATAAATGTAATTTTTCTTCATAATTAATTATAATTTTGTTTGCTTAAAATATGTCTCTCCCATTTCTCTGCAAACTCCATGAAGACAAGAACCATGTCAATTTTACTTAACTGCTATATGCCTAAAACTTAGCAGGTCTAAGCCCAAAGCAAAGTTCAATAGGTATTTATTAAATGAATAAATCATTCTTATCCTCTAAAAGTTCTATCTCCTTTGTTTGATAAGTTTAACCAAAAGCCATCTTTTTTTTTTTTTTAACAAAAAGAAAGAGGTACAGTGAGAGAGAGAGTGAGAAAGAGAGGAACAATTTTTATTTAGTTTTTCATGTGGCTTTCATTGCTCCAAGACTTCACTGTGTTCGTGGTGCTGGGGTTTGAACTCGCATACTAGTGCATGCTGGGCAAGCGCTGTAACTGCCAAGCCGCAGCTCCAGTCCCCAAAAGCCATCTTTTTAAGAACTCTACATATCTGTTTCACTGCTTCACGTGATACTCTTTTTTCCCCCAAATATGAAGCCCATAATGATGATCTTTAGCTCCTTTCTCACTCAATTCCTCTTCATTTAACAAGTGCCTTCCTTATAATTTCATCAAAATTAAGGCAAATAGTTTGACCAAAGGCAAAAAAATAAAATTAATATTGTTTCAAATAGAAATTTATGGAGATCTGAAAAATTATCTCAGCTAACTATATCATATCTCAATCCCTTCTCATCCCTCTCTCCCATCTATCTACCCTGAGATATTTTTTCCTTTAGTGCCTTTTTCTCACATCTAAAAGTATACTTAGCTAGAAGTGTTGTTATGCTAATGACCATTTTATGATGATCTCCTTTACTTTCTATCATATTTTTGCCTGAATCGTCCATTTTCCACACACTATTTCTCCTAATTTGTCAAGCCAAGCCATTTCTCTTTCCCTTAAGTCTCTGCTTGATTTATTACCAAATAAAACCTTTTTAGTATAACCCTTTAAAAACTAATCAAATTCTTTATTGGTTTATTTAATCTTTATAATTGAGAAGATGGGAGTATTCATGTTTCATAGACAAGGAAGCCGCAGATTTGAGAAATTAAGCAATGCAATTAAATACAGTTTTACAGTCATAAGGCACACCTAAATTTCATAAAGCCTAACACTTTCATTTGTTCATTCACTGACTTGATGATAGATTGGTAGATCTTTATAGAATGCTGATTATGTGCCTATGTAAGCAAGATAAAGATGCTTAAAGTGCAAGTTTTGCCCACCAGACATAACTTTTGATCAAGTTAGGGAAAAATAAATACATAAATAAAACAGAAAACAGGATAGCTATAATAAAAGTGCTAGTTTCATAGCAAAGACAAAGGAGAACTTAGAAAACAAGTGTTAGAATTGACCTCAAAAGGAAATGTTAGAGACTGAAGAATGGGTAGGTAGGATACAGCCAGGAAGGGAAAAATGGATGATGGTCTAAAGATGAGTTCATTCTACATTGAGAGAATTTAAATAGGTCAGGAGCTAGAAATGAGCTTAAATAAGTTAAATATTTAAAATAATGGTACTTGGGGGCTGGAGTGGTGGCTCAGCGGTTATGGCACTTGCCTGACATGTGCAAATACACGGGTTCAAACCCCAGCACCCACGTACACAACTAAGTGTTGGAACAACGAAAGCCATGTGAAAAACTCAATAAAAATTGATTATTGATTCTCTCTCTTTCTCTCTCTCTCACTGTCCTTCTCTCAAATAAATAAATAAATAAAAATTTTAAAATAAAGTAATGGTACTTGCCAAGCATGGCAGCACATGCCTGTAATGACCCCAGCTACTCGGGAGACTGAGGCAGGAGGATTGAAAATTTGAGACCAACTTGAGCAACTTAATGAGACTCTGTTTCAAAATAAAAAATAAAAAGAGTTGCGATGTAGATCAGTTGTAGAATGCCACTGAGTGAAATCTCCAATACAAAACAACAGCAGCAGCCCTAACAATGGCACTTAAGTAAAGTACTGGCTTGGTTAGAGTTTGTGTCACAGACTAATATAAAAAATAAATTGGTGAGATGATAAAGATGATGATGATACTTCCTAAATGTACTGAATGGTGACTGTGTACTCTTGGCATTATTTCAAGCACTTTAGTCCTCCCAGTAGTCGAATAAGAGAAGTACAAGTATTCTGTTTTTATGGATAAAGGAAACTTATGTTCAGGGAGGATAACAGTTTGCCTAAGGTTAAGTAAGGTTAAATACTCAACTAGTAAGGAGCAGAGCAAGGATTCTAGTAAGGCAGGCTGGCCCTAGACCCTACTCTGGCCACAGTTCTATACTGCCTCTCATTAATTGATAATTGATGATGTTTAGTGTATCCTAGGTGCTGTTCTACACATTTTACATAAATCAGTTCATTTTTAGCTTTGCCTGTTGTAGAAGTTGTATAGGTAGTAAAAGATGAATAATCACACTATAGACAGTCATGATTAAATGTCAAAATGGAATTTGATCATAATCTGTTAGGCAAAGAACAGTTGTAGTATAAGAAAAGCAAAAGAAGATAGATACTTCTGAAAAATTAGTCTTCTCATGTTAGAACAAGTTAGGAAGAAAGAGCTAGAAGGAGGAAATGAAATAATAATTGCAGTAATCAGACAGTAGTGCAAAAATGAGGGCATAAAACTAGAAGATTTCTGAGGTGACAGAGTTGGCAATGTTGTGCAACAGCATGAATTTAGAACCAGAAATATCTGAAGTTGAATCTAGCTATAACCTTACTATGTTCTTGATTTTTGGAAAGTTACTGGACCATTCTGTGCCTTTAGTTAATATTTACATATTAACTATTTCAGAATTATGATGGTTATAACTAATATTTAATATTAGTATAATTGGTGCTATACTCTCTGTCACTATAATGGATTTTTTCTGGTAGTGGGGATGGAATCCAGGAGCACTTTACCAGTGAGCTACCTACCCATTTTTTATTTTGAAAAAGGGTATGCTAAATTGCCCAGGCTGGCCTTGAACTTGCCATCCTCCTGCCTCAGGATCCTAAGTAACTGGAATTATAGGTGTATGCCACAACACACAGCACTAGAGTGGATTTCATAAATTTTAAAGGGGATTTCAAAAGAAACTTTTTTGTACTTTGCATAATAAGTGTGTGTAATGATGGATGATGAATAATTCATTGAAGATAGGTGAAGAAAAGAAAGTCCCAAAGCAAGGTTTTGTGACTAAAAGTAAGGTTTTATTGGGACGCTAGCATGTAGGGAGTATGTAGGATTTAAAGTTTGAAGAAAGATGTAAATCTGTACTTGTCCTATAACCTCTTTTCTCAGTTTTCTCATCTCTAAGTTATTATGATTATGGTTTTTGTTTATTTCAGAGTAGCAGAAGTCACTGAAGATAACTGTGTGTAAAGAACACATTGTAAAATACTGACTACACAGCTGTTATTATTTGTCATAATAACAGAAATTTAAAAATTGGGGGAAACAGTACGGGAGATAGTGAGTTTGTTTTTGGATATGCTGATAATGCAATAATAGTGGTTTTCCAAGTAGAGAATTTGCATAAACACTTGAAAATATCTGAGACTTGACTGATAGAAAGCTCAGGTTGTCAGCATCAGCATGATATTTAAAGCAATTAGACAGAGGAATGAGTTCATTGAGAGAATACAGTGGCACATCAGTACTCTGTGAAAGTGTATATAGGTAGATGTAAAGTTTTAAAATTTTTTTCAGTTTATAAATACTGATAGAAATATGATGGTACAGTTTGGTGCTTTTCTTCATTTAAATTGTACAATATTTAAGGCAGGGCACAACATTTTAATCAGTAAATCTAGAAAAGATTACATATAAGAAATGAGGAAATTAATGTGATTATTTCAGTAAATACAATTTATTATCTCTACTGTTCCAGTTTCTAACCCAACTTTCCTTTTTGGGGGGCTTGGGGTGGGCAGCAAAAAGCATCACAAAGTCCACAAAAACAACAGCCCTCCATAGATGGTGAGGTAAGTCTATGTAATTACTTTTGGGGGGAAATTTATTATTTTTATAATGGAAGTGAAATATTTTAAATGTGATTATGATGTTTTCAGTGATCAGAATATTGCCCTTTTTTTCCCATCACAAAAATTCTACTTATGAAGAAGATGATACCCTCTAGGAAATTTATTAGAATCTCGGTCAGGAATTTATATGTATTCAGCTATATACATTTAAAGATTTATTACGCTTCCCCATCTCTACTAGTAGCATCATCCCTTTTTCATCCATTTCAAAATAATCTCCGTAATACAATAATCCTGAGAGCTATATTTGACACAGATAAAAGGTGGTGTTATTAAACAAAAAGATTCTACGTAGTATTTCAGCTTCAGTGGTTATTTCAAATTTTTTCAATTCTACTTTGTACAAATTAGTTTTCTAGTGTCAGGGAGTAGTAATTGTTACTGTGAGTAAATGTATAAAATTAATTGCTTAACCTTTTAAAAATTTATGCATCTATTTTAATCTGCCAAATTAACTTACTAAATAATTTTTATTGTATTTCCATTCTAAATGGAAAATTTTCCTTTATTTTTACCTTTTAATTTTTTTATTTATGATCATTGCCTCCTTAAAAATGCATATAGTTATTGTTTTGTATGAATTTTGACTTTGCTGTTTGTAAAATACATTACTGGAACCCAAACATGGGACTTTTACAACATCAGTTTTCAGCACATTGTTTTTAAAACGCAAATTTGGGGCTAGGGGGGTAGCTCAGTGATAGAGCACTTGTCTATCATGTACATGACCCTGGGGTCAATCCCCAGTACGACTAAATAAATAAATAAATAAAAATACATACCTACATACGTAAATACATAAATAACAAGTTTTCTAGTATGAGAAAGTATACTTAACGTTTAAAATTGTCCATTAGAAAAACTTTTAAAATCTTATTGAACCCTAGCCACTTTTATTTATATGAGAACTATATATTTGTGTAATACCTGAAAAGGTCATTTAAGTATTTTTCTTTGTTGGTGCATTATAGTTGTAGGTAATGATGGGATTTGTTGTCACATATTCGTAGATGCACACAATGCAGCAATATAATTTGGTCAATATACCCCCTCAGGACTCCCCTACCTCCCTCTTCCTGTCCCCTGGTCCCTTGCCTCTCTTTTTGAGTCATATATTTTTCCTAATATATCCAAGTATAGTGACATAATTTTTATACCTATGAAGAAGATTTTTTTTATATATGGCAATAGTGTATACAATGATGTAAAAGCTTGGAGTGGAGTGTACCTTGTTTTGTTTTAACTCAGTTCCAGAATTTCCCCTTCTCCTCCCTTTTTCCCACCCCTTGTTCTTTTTACATATATTTGACAATGGCATTAAATATTTACATTTTTGTAAAAGCATGCAGTATATAGCTTATTCTAATTCAGTCCCCGTTATCCCCACCTCCACCCCATCTCCTTTCTTTTCCCTCTACTGGTCTGCTCTTCATTTAAGCATTTTTAATTGTTTTTTCTTCACATAGTAATAATTCTGTACAAGGCTTTGACAACCATAGTGTGATAGTTAATAATACATTTTCTGTTTTTCATCCCAACATTTCCTTTTCGATGATTGTTCTTGAATAATTCATTCTCTGAAAACTAAGGCTTCATCAAAAAACAAAATGTATAGGTTTAAATTTTTCAATTGTACACTATTTGTCTGAGAAAATTATGAAGGATGAATACACCAGAAATCATGTCTCTTAGATTTATTTTTTACAAATTCTTTATATTGATGCTATATCTGTACTTCTCTTTTCTCTAATGTGAACAGAGAATAATACCAGATCTCTCCTTAAAGGGACTTTTTAGGCAATAAGAACATATTTAAGGTTGTTAAAAGTCTTTGGAAGAAAATTAGTACTCAGAGTCAACTTAACTGGCTGTTGTATATGAATTCCAGTTGATCGTGAACATGGCCTTATATGTCAGCATCTTCAGAAGTATCTTAACCTCTTTCCTTGGGTGTGCGTTTTTGAAATACTTCACTTGTGCGTATAGTTTGTTTTTGACTTGATTCATTTTTCTCCACGACTCCAGTGTCCCTTCCCATCCAGAAGGTCTCAGCACACTGATGATAGTGCCTTGTTAGTGGTAAGAATTTATGCAAAATGTTGCTATTTCTAGAGATTGAAAAACAGCTAAGGTACTCAGAAATGATTTAAATACCATAAAACATGATGAGCATCATTACTAAGTGCTTTACAGATAGCTAGAACTATTTCCCAGCTTTTATCATTTGTGATTTACCCAGAGTTTCAGAGTTCTGCAGCTATGATTTAAGCCAAGACATCTTTGTCAGTGCTTTCCAAGGTAAAACATTTACATTGCAAACCATATTGACTTTCTTTGTGAAGGGACATACTTCTTCTTAGTTTTTTAAATGTCTTTGCTAATTCTAGGTGTACTGTATTAATCATTAATTTGACTCATGAGTCACCATGTATGTTAAATAAGTCTCTTACACTGTGATACTAATTACACACCTATATGGTTTTGGTATCCTAATTACTATGTGTTATAAGTTACCAAAAATCTCAGACTTAGTTTTTAAATATGTACATCTCAAGATTATTCCTCCATGACCATTCTTTAAAACTCAAAACAAACAAACAAACAAAAAAGCATTAAGTGGAATGTTACCTATGATCATTTTTAATACTAGTTTACGTTCATTCCCTGTTTCATCAGCTGTAAATGAGTGTAACATGAAGGTTTATTTAAAGTATTAACTTTTATCAACCTTGCAAGATAATTCTAACCATTTATAGAATTGCTTTTTTTCATCATGTTTTATGTTATTATTTTACAATAGTATTGAAAACTAGTAGTTTAAAAGGCTAATATCTATAGCAAGTCCTATCTTGTGTGCTAGAAACTGCTGCCATTGTGCAAACCATATAAATTGCATGCTTCATTGTGAGATTCCATTGTCTGTTACAGTTTCTATATACTCTGCAATCTTCATTTCCTTTGAGATGGATAAAGCACATTTTAACTGGGCAGTCTTAAAAATGAATACAACTACCAGCCTCTGGAGTTTTAGTGGAAGTTAATTGGCATGAGAAGTAAAATTAGTTTAAATTAACGTGGAAAGATAGGGCTACTGATGATCCAGACACAAAATTATCTCATTCACTTCTCACAGCAACGATAAGAGTTAAAGTTAAACTTATCACCATTTCATAAGGGATTGCTAACACACAGAATATCTTGTCCAAGGTCACATAGGTAGGAAATGCAAGGGTGGTTTGTGTATAGACCTGGCTCACTCAAGGACTTGCAGTAAGGACTCTGCTATTTTGTTTCCCATAATATAACTGAAAACAGTTTAGGAAACGGAAGATGTGATTTAATAACATATATTGTAAGTGATGTAAGTTGAGTGCCCAGTAGTTAGTGTTTTTCCAAGGAAAAAGTAGAAATTTAAAAAAACAATAGCAAAATCTCCTTAACATGAAATTTGAAACATCCTTCAGTCACTTGTCAAAACAGATACTTGTATGTAGCTATCCATATTGATGTCTGACCTCCTAAATTAGGTGGCCTTTAAAAACAAATCTCTTGTTTCTTTGTATGCCAAATAATATCTAGCCAACACTCCAAGAAGAGTCATATTTTAAATCATATCTCTGATGTCACAACTATTCTTCAAAAACATCATATTGCTCTTGAAATCTAGACCTCTTAGTCTGTCTATTTTGTGCCCTGACTACTGCCTGCTCTCCAGTCTCATATCTGGGCTCACTCTGTACCAGTGTTTTTCCCAGCTCTTCAGATATGGTAAACCTTTCCCACCTCAGAACCTTTGTAAATGCTGTTCTCTACTGGAATGCCTCTCCCTTCCTGCATATTCCCTTTGATTGATTCATACTCATCAATCAGGTATCTGTTTAAATGTCCCATTTTTAAAATAGTTTTCTATACCTTCCTATCCTCAAATCAAATTTATGTCTTCACTCTTATTTTTTTCTTCACAGTAGTTTCATCTGCATGGGTTTTTTGTTCAGTTTTATATATTTCCCCTATTGGACTCACAGACTGTAAGCTTCATAGGCACAAAGATGTTCTCTGTTGTATTTACCTACCATATATACCCTGGTCCCCCCACCATAGTTCCTGGAGATATATTAGGTGTTTTATATCTAATAATTACTCATTAAGTTGTTTTATCATGAACAGGATGATATAACAAGAAAAAATTGAATTTGTTTTAAAGAACTTGAAATTTAGGATTTGAAATAAGTATTAGTAACATTTAATGTCAATTATGCTAATATTCTTTTAGGACTGTATCTCAAGTGCCTGTTGCACTCATCTATGTCCAGTTTCCTTATAAAAGTATCTAGGTTTATTTCACTTTCTTTTGCGGCCTCACCTTTTTTTTCCCCCTTCTTTGTCAACATAATGGCTTTACAACACCGTCCCCCCACCGCCTACTGGAGATCAAACCCAGGGACACTGCTTTTGAACTACATTCTCCAGGCCTTTTTCTTTTGATTTTGAAGCAGGACCTCGCTAAATTGTGAGATGAGGCTGGCCCCAACCTTGCAGTCCTCCTACCTGGTCCTTCTGATTAGCTAGGATTACAGGTGTGTGCTACCATACCCAGTGGCTTGTAGCATTTTTATATTTGAGATAGTAATTCCAACACATTAAATTAAAAGGAAGTCTAGGAAATCTGAACAAATATGCACACACAATGTCTTACTGTTGTCATGGTCTTATTCTTTGGCACAATATTTTTTTCTGTCTTAAAATAGATTTTGTCACAAAAATGTATATTACTTACTTTTCTGTCAAAAGAAAAATATATCCTATTATCTATTAATTCCCATTAAAAATATAGTTGTAACTAGGCATGGTGTGCACGCCTATGGTTCCAGCTACTTGGGTGACTGAGACAGGTAGATCATGTGAGCCCACAAGTTCAAGATCAGCCCAAGCAGCATAGCAAACAAGACCCCATCTCAAAAAAAAAAAAAGTTCTATTTATTTTATTGAATAGACATATACCTTTTTATAAATGCCCACATAAGTTCTTACTCATTTATCTCATGATTTGTAGCCCTAGTTTAAATTTTTTTATTTAATTTATGATGACCTTAATATCTTTAAGCTTTTAAATTTTGTTGTTATAATAGGTAAAATCTTACCCAATTCCTTTTCTAAAAATCTTATCTTTGATTTCTGTTCCCCATGTGGCAAAATAAAAAGTTATATTTTGAGTATCTCTTACATATAATCAAAATCTTATATAATGGCTTCTTTTTATTTTAATTTTAAAATGTGAGTAATAATTATATATAGATAGTAGTTTCTTACAGTATTTCTAATGATATCTGTAATATACCTAACTAGTAATATGTTGGCTGGTGAAAGATAAAGGATTAAAGAAAGAAAAGGGAAATTTTGCCTAAGAATTTCCCATAAGAGAGCTGGGGTTGTAGCTTAATGGCAGAGTGCTTGCCTAGCACATGTGAGGCACTGGGTTCAATCCTTAGCACCACATAAAAATAAATAAATAAAATGGGTATTCCATTCATCCACAACTTAATTTTTTTTTTTTTTTTTAAGAATGAGAGTGAGAAAGAGAGAAAGAATCAGCTTTTTTTATTTTTTCATCAGGGCTTTTTCTTTTCTGACATTTGTATGTGTGGTGCTGGGGTTTGAACCCAGGTCCTCATGAATGCCAGGCAAGCTCTATAACCACTGAGCTCTAGCCCTTAAAAATTTTTTTTGAAAACAGAATTTCCCATAAGATGTGATACAGAATCCTCATGTCCTGTATTATCACATCAAAGCCTTAAATTGGATTATAATAAATCTAATTTGGATTAACAGAGAAAAATATTGCTCCAATTCATGACAATTCTGCTCAGTTAAAATGAATTCCATAACTAGGATTGTTTTCCATTATAGGAACAGCAGAGAATGCAATCGTTTCAAAACTATTTTGCTAAAAAATATTGATGTTCTTAGTTTTATTTCTGCATAAAATCATTTTTATTAATTCATGCCTCTCAATTCTTTATTAATATTCTATTAATATGGTATGAGATATTACAAATATCCTGAGTTATACAGGTAGAAAGCCTATGTTATCCCCAAAATATTCTCTTTTAACCTAATTAATACCTTAATAATTATCATTTTAAAAGTTTGTCAATGACTTTTTCTTTTCTAATTTCACTGATCAAGCCTGTCTGCCTGGCATTTTGCTAACATAAATGCTGCCTTTTGTTTCTTCTCTTCCTTTTTTGAAATTTAGTCGCTGTCAGGGTTGAATCAAGTGGGCTGTGCTGCTACCCTGCCTCTTCCTTCTGCCTTCACACCTCTTAAGGTATCTCTTGTTAGAGTAATTCACCAGGAAATTTGGGGAGGGAGTACACAAGGTAGGTCTTAAATTTTCCAATAGATTGGTATAACAGCAATCTGAAATCTAGATTTGCATGAAATATACTTAAGGTTATGAAATTATTTGAGTTTAACAATGATTTTGCTTGAAATTTTTTGAAAGTTTTATCATGCCAGGAATAGTCATAGACCCTGCATTTATTCTTTATATTCAGATTCTGTTTGAAATGTCTGTTTTCTTACCAAAAGTTATTTTTTGTCATGAATTATTTTACTATGGTTAAAGGATAATATCAAATAACTGTTGTATAATATGCATGTAAAATATAAGTCCCAGTTTATAAAATTATCAGTGCCCAAACCCTCTATAGGAGTCAATAAAATTTTATTGGTACACACCCAGTTCCTTTTGTTGATGTATTGTCCGTGTCTCCTTTTGCAATAAAAAGCAGAGTTGGAATAGTTGTGACAAAGATTATAACAACCTTCTAGCATAATATGTTTACTGGTAGGCCCTCAAGAAAAGAATTGCCAGCCCTTGCTTTATGTCAGCGTTAATGTCATAAGAGATGATAAATTCCACCTTCTAGAAAAATTTAATCTGAATCCTAAAAATTTAGGGCCTGTAGTTTTTTTTTTATTTTTAAGGCCTCTAGGAGTGGTAATTGCACTTTTATTATCATAAGATACATAAGAAATAATTAAAACTTCTCACTGTCAAAAAGATCCTCTCTTTGACTAATCTGTCCCACCGATTTCTTTTTTCCAGTTGCTTAGCAATTTTTATGTAAGAATCCTTATATTTGAAAACTATTATTCACTACTACTAACTTCTCTGGATGACTTGTGAAAAACTCTGTCTAAATTATTTTCTATGTTAACATTTTGCCAATCTTTCTCAGTTGGCTTCCTTATTTGTACAACAGAAAATTGTTTCAGTGACTTCTTTTCAAAATTCTCTCAAGAAAGGTATGTTATAGCTGGTACCATTTATTCGTACAAGAGAAGTTCATTCATTATATTCAAGGGATGCATTGTGTCATTGGCATTTATAATCTGACTCGTAGCTGGTAAAGACCAAACATAAATGTGCGAAAAGTTGCATGGGTCAGACCACATTTTCACTATAAAAGTCACTATCATATGAAATCAAATCTAAAAATTTATTTGATTTAAGTTAGATAAGTCTGACTTTGCTTCTGTCAGCCTGTTAAACTGCCAAATTAGTAGTTTAAAAGGTTTATTCTTTATTTTTACCTTTATAGCAGTTATACACTGGATTTAGGCATATTGTGATTTCAGCTAGTTAGTTTAGTGTCCTAGAATGCAAGTCACTTAGATTTATAGTTTCAATAAAAGTACATTTTAAAAGTCATCATTTTACAAGTCCGTTGCAGTCTGGCTTTTGTTTCCCCTCACACCGAGGTGTGCTGTACAGTATCTGTTGCTGTTTCTGGAGGTAGAGAACATTTGCTGCCCTTTGGCATCTTTGTTCTGGCTCTTCCTTCTCATTTAATAAAGCTGTCTATGAACTTTCTCCTTTTATTCCTTAATATACATAATTTTCTAGTCTCTGTCCTATAAATAGTTCTTTTAAGTTTTTAAAAATATTTTTCCTCCATATCTACAATAATCTGTACTTTTTTTTTCCTAATTGTATCATTGGTACTTCAGCATGTGCTTCCTAGCTCATATCCTTTGAAAATATGGGTAGTTTTTTGTTCCCATCTAATTAATTTATCTTTTCTTCATTTGCCTATTGATTCCTTTTACTGATTCCTGTTACTCTTGTTATAAATTTCTTATTTGAAGTTCCATTTTTTTCTTAACACCTAGAATTTAGATACATGCATCTGTAATCTTGATGAATATGTCTTTTTCACTGGAAACACAACCTACTGCCTTACTCAAGAGTACAGCTTGCTTTTTAAATCTTAACTTTCAAATCTTAACTCTGAGCCCACAAGCATCAAACTAAGGAATCATTACCAGAAAATTCTCAACTGCGTGGTTTTTGTTGTTGTTGTTGTTGATGATGTTATCAATAGTTAATATTTTGTCATCATTAATTTCATCTGACCCAACTTCAACTAGAGATGTGAAATTTCTGAAACTATTGAAACCCTGGGTGGGGCAAGGGGGAACAGATATATGTGTTAGTTTTAAAGTCTTTCTGGTTCAGAACTATCTTAGTTATCATACCATAAAGTTACACTATATTTAAATTTAATTAGATGTCAACACTTTTCTTGATTCTGCTCCCCTGTCAACATCTTATTTTTTTTCTTCCTCTTTTTTAAGAGAGAAGGACAGTGAGAGAGAGAGAATCAGTTTTAGAGTTTTTCATGTGGCTTTCATTGCTCTGAAACTTCATTGTGTATGTGGTACTGGGGCTTGAACCCATGTACTTGCGCAGGACAGGCAAGCGCCATAACGCTGAGCCACTGCTCCAGCCCCCCTGTTCAACATTTTTAACCCAACCAATAAATATATTTTTTAGATTAACTTAACCACATTTCCTCTTTTTTTAGGTACACTTTATACCATTTTAGCTAGTTCCTTCTCCTTTTTACAGTTCTTTTGGTCAATTAATTGAAATCATTTTGAACTCAAATACTATTCTAGAAAATATATCATCTCTTAAACGCATTTCTTCTAACTGAAATGAAGAAACCTACATCACTGTTTTTCAAAAGATTAAATATTATTCTCCAGAGGAAGAAATATTGTACAAACTATTCCAGAGAACTGCTACTAGAAAACAAAATTTGTTCTTTCCTATTTATTTTATGCCTTAATGATGATCATTTTTCAGTCTTTGGAAAAGCCTGTTAGATAATAGGACTCTCTTTAGTGAATACATTGTATAAACACAACTAAGTTAAAAGTTTGTCTTTAAAAATAATGTACAAAATTAATGCATTTCACCAAATTTTTACTTCTAGACTTAAATTTGAAAGAGTTGCATGGTTTTTTTTCTTATATAGTCCCAAACTTATTATAAATGTGCAAAGTTTGTCTTCTTAAATAATACTTAATTGCTATATCTCTCTTTCTCTGCAGAGTGATGACAGATCTAATGCCATATCAAGTTCACCTACAACTGAAACAGGTAATAGACACAAAAGTACAATTAACCATATCAAGATTATAATTCTTCACCAGGATTTTCTTGATCAGTTAGAGAACTGTGATTTCTTCTTTTTCTGAGATGGAAATCGGACACAAAATTGAAAACTTTCTAAATATTTCCCACTTTTTAATTGAGCTTGGTTGTTCAATCTCTTAGCTATTGGATAAGAACAAATGAATATGAATCAGCAGGGCTATAGATTTGCAAAAAGAGTATGTTCAATATATTACTGAAAATAACATGAGAATTAAAAACCCATACAAGCAGCCTCCTGCTCTGATGATTACTTTTCTGTTCCAGAATTTTCATTAACAAGCAGAATTATCACCAGGTGCAGTGGCACATGCTTGTGATGCCAGCTAAGAACTTAGAAGGGTGAGGCAAGATTGCAAGTATGAAGCCAGCCTCAACAACTTAGTGAGACCCTCTCTTAAAATAAAAAAATATAAGAAGACCTGGGGATGTGGCTTAGTATTAGAGAACTGCCCTCTGGGTTTAAATGCCAAGTACTGGGGCGGCGGGGGGGGGGGGTGATCATTTTATATCACTGCAATGTCTGATATTTTCTTTACGTACTGCTTATTGAACTTTTGTGCCTGTGAGATGTATGTCTACATTACATTTAATTTGCTTTCCATCTCCTTTAATTGTATTTTGCTTTTTCATACTGATTTAGTTCATCATTCCCCTGCATATTCTTTTCCTGCTGCTATCCAGAGAAATCAGCCCCAGCGTCCTGAAAGTTTCCTTTTCCGGGCAGCCATTAAGGCAGAAACAAATAAAGGTAGGTGGTAGTATTTTATTTATTTATTTATTTATTTATTTGAGTGGTAGTATTTTAAAAGGTGGGGCAGGGAGATAGGGCAAGGTTGGGACTTGGGAGGTACTTTCTACAAAGACATTAACTGTAACATGCTTTTAACTTGTATACCAAGCTATCACTTTAGCAAAAGCATTAAACTCTGCAGACATCTGATTTAACATTAATTCTGGAGCATCTTGCTTAAATTTATTTTGTTTAGAAAGTTTCTTAGAATCAGGGTTGGGGATTTAGCTCAGTGGCAGAGCGCTTTACCTAGCATGCACAAGGCCCTGAGTTCGGTCCTCAGTCCTGGAAAAAAAAAAAAGTTTCTTAGAATCACCTAAAAGCAGATGTGTTTTTGTTTTTGTTTTTGTTTTTTGGTACTAAGTTGGCATTGAGGGGCTGGCTTAAAATAAAAAAAATAAAAAGATGCCCTTGTATCTGAAATCCTCCTGCCTCAGCCTCCTCAGTAGCTGGAATTACAGGTATATGTCACCACATCCAGCTAAAAGATTTTGGAATATTTGAACAAATAAAGTGCTTTTTCAATTCAGTTGGAGAACATTCCTCCTCTTTTTTTTTTTTTTTTTTTTTTTTTTGGTACTGGGGATGCTTTACACCTGAGCTACATTTACAGCCATTTTGATTTTTTATTTTGAGACAGGGTCTCACCAAATTGCTAAGGCTGGCCTCAACTTGATATCCTCCTGCTTCAACTTCCCAAGTCTCAAGGATTACAAGCATGCATCCCCATCCTAGCTATAATGAACTGTTGAACATTTTTATACCCCAGGAATTTTACTTTGAGAAATATGCATACATGTATACCAGAAATACATACAAGGGCTGGAATGGTTGCTCAGCAGTTCTGGCGCTTGCCTGGCATGCTCAAGGACATGGGTTCAAACCCCAGCACCACATACACAACAAAGTGTCAGGGCAGGGAAAGCCACATCAAAAACTTAATAAAATTAATTCTCTCTCTTTCACTGTCCCTCTCTCTTTAAAAAAAGAGCATACAAAAATATTCATAGCAGTATTATTCAATAATGGCCTCAAGTTGAATGTCATCACTACAATAGATAATAAATTGTGGTATATCTATATAATGGAATACCATAAAGGTAATCAAAATAAATAAATTTATACAACAACATGGATCTCAGTGTTGATCAAAAGAAGACAGGTACAAAAGTAAACTATGGTTTAATTTATAAAAAGTTCACAAATGAGCAAAACTGATCTGTGGCTTTTGAGGTCAGGATGCTGGTGGCTTTTGGGCATTAGTAATATTTCATTTATTGGTCTTAATTATTTTGCTTTGTGAGGAATTTTTATTGATCTCTTTGCTTATCATTTGTAATTTTCTGGGTTATTATTCAATAAAAACATGTTTAATTTGATGGAATCAAATAAAGTAGTTAAGCCAAATGGGTAATGGAAAATTTCTGACTGTTTTAGTATTCTGTCATGATTGTGTATATTTGAAATTTTCCATGATAAAAACAAACTCAATCCAGGGCTAGGGATGAGGCTCAGTGGTAGAGTGCTTGCCTCACATGCATGAAGCCCTGGGTTCAATCCTCAGCACCCTAAAAAGTAAATAAATTAAAAATAAAAAACACTAGAACTACATGAATACCAACTATAACTTAAACATACTCTTAAAAAAAAAAAAAATCCAGAAAGCAGACAATGCTGTCCTTTGAGGGAAATTGTCATAAGAAAGATGTGTTTTCCTGGCACTGGCAATCACTTTTCTTTCTAACATTAATGTTTTTGTAGGCCATGCTTCACCTCTTCTCCCATCTTCTGCACCTACCACTGATTCTACAGATACCATAACAAGACAGAGAGAAGAAGAGCTGAAATTAATAGAGCAACTACGAAAAGTGTGTACATTACCTTTGAATTGTACTTTTTTAGTGATATTGCTTCATAAAATCAATAAGTATCTATTGAGTGTTGGGTTTTTTGATGAAGAGAAATTTGTTACTAAGGAAATTCCTTTCAACTTTTTACAAAACAAAATGAGGTAAGTTATTCTCAAAGCTCAATTCCTACCCCTGTGCATTTAAAATATTTTTCATTTCCTTTCTGCTTCATGTTATGAAGAAATCTTAAAGAGTAATAATAATTTATATGCATGTACACATATACGTACACACTTATATGTGGTGAGAGATTAACTGCTTCATTTTAGAATTGAAAGAGAATCCAATCATTTTTTTTCTTTTTAATCAGAAAATTGTATCTAAATTTCTGTTGTGCTTTGCACCACTGTGGCCTAGTTGCTATATATATATATATATCTCTCATATAGATGATATTTATCTATGATCTTTTAATTTCCTTTTTATGTTGATTTCCAACTAAGTATATTCCATTGTAACTCAGTTATGTCCTTATGTGTTAATCACTCTTTAGGTAGTTTATTACGTGTTTTCCTGTTCTGTTAGCATATAGAGTACCGGCTGAAAGTATCTCTGCCTTGTGATCTTGGAGCGGCTCTAACTGATGGTGTTGTTCTCTGTCATTTGGCCAATCATGTGCGTCCTCGATCTGTTCCAAGCATTCACGTTCCCTCACCAGCTGTGGTAAGTTTATAACAGTAGCAGTAGCTATTTATGAGACATTTATTAGACAGTGGCAGTCATTGGGCTGAATGTTAGGGATACAAGGGGTCTAGTCCCTGCCTTCTTGGTTTCACTTCTAAAGAAAAATAGACATATTAATAATAATTTGCAGTAATGTGATAAATGTTGTAAAAGAGATATGTAAGAAATGAGTTATGGAGATACAAAAAAAGGACCAGTTAACTGCCTAGAGAGTTCAGGGAAACATTCCTAGAAGAGGTGATATTTGAACTAATATCTTGCAGTATGAGTAGAAATTTGCCAGTAATATAGAGAAAGAGGAAGGCATTCCAGGCATAGTACTCCTAGATTCAGAATCTAAAGAAATGGACTGAAAGTGTAGCTCTGTAGTAAAACACTTGCCTAGGATGCTTAAGGTCTTGTTTAATCCCTAGTGTTGTGGGGCATGTGGGAGAAGCTAAGGAAGGTCATAGCATACTCAAGGAATTGTTAAGTTGTTCAGAATGGATAATAATAATACACTGGGGATGAAGCTAGAGAGGTGAGCTAGGGCCCATGTTACTAAGGCCTTATGAAACATGTCAAGGAATGAGAAGTGTATGTAGACAGGGAGGAAACACTGATAGCATTTTTTCCCATATTTTCATTGGTGCATTTTAATTATACATAATGATGGGATTTATTATTAAATATTTATACATGCAGATGATATAACAATACAGTTTTGCAGTATCATTCCCCAGTATTTACCCTTTTCCTCCTCTCCTCCTTCCTGTGGTCCTTTTCTCTACTCTGTTGTTCTCCCTTAAGTTTTCATGACACCCACTCCCACCTTTCTTTTCCTTTTTCCTCTCCAGCTTCCACATAGGAGAAAAAACATATGAGCCTTGACTTTCTGAGTTTGACTTATTTCACTTACATAATGTTCTCAAGTTCTATCCATCTTCCTGCAAATGGCAATTTCATTTTTCTTTATGGCTAAATAATACCCTATTATGTGTATATACCACATTTTCTTTAGCCAGTCATCTATTGATGGACTCCTAGGTTAGTTCCATACTTCGGCTATTGTGAATTCTTCTGCTACAAACATGGGTGTACATGTATCAATATAGTAGGATGATTTTAATTCTTGATACATGCTGAGGAGTGGTAGAGCTGTGTCATATGGTGGTACCATACCTATTCTTTTGAGGAACTTCCATACTGATCTCCGTAGTGTATTAATTTACAGTCTTAGCAACAGTGTAAAAATGTTCCTTTTTCTCCACATTCTCTCCGGCATTTGTTATTGTTTGTAGTCTTGATGACTTCCATTCTAACTGCAGTGAGGTGAACTTTCAGTGTAGTTTTGATATATATTTCCCTAATTGCTGAAGATGATGAACATTTTTTTTCATGTGTTTATTGGTCATTTGTATTCTTTCTTTTGAGAAGTATCTAGGTGGTTTGCTTTATTTTTTTGTTTTGGGGGTTGTTTGGTTTAGGGTTGTTGTTTTGGGTGTTTTTTTTTTTAGTTCTTTATTTATATATTTAAATTTGATGTTAACCCATCTATTTATTCTTGATATTATTTCCTGAACTTTGGAAGTCCTACTGAGAAAGTCATTGCCTGCACCTCTATATATGTTGGAGTGTTGACCCTACATTTTCTCCTAGGAGTTGCCTAGTTTCTGGTCTTATTCCTAGATCTTTGATCAGTTTCGGGTGGGCTTTTGTGCCGTGTGAGGCAGGAATCTAGTCTTTTTTTTTTTTTTTTTTTAAGGGAGAAACAACTTTATTTAGTTTTTCACATGGCCTTGGTTGCTCCAACACTTAGTTGTGTACTTGGTGCTGGGGTTTGAACCCGGGTCCTCGTGCTTGCCAGGCAAGTGCCGAAACCACTGAGCCACCACTCCAGCCCCAGGAAATCTAGTCTTGTTCTTCCACATGTGGATATCCAGTTTCCCCAACACTGTTTGTTAAAAGGCTGTCCTTTCCAATATATGTCACCTTTGTCAAGGATCAGATGACTTGGAGCTGCCTGGCATGCTTGAGGACCTGGCTTCAAACCCCAGCACTACATACACAACTAAGTGTCAGAGAAATAAAAACCATATGAAAAAAATAAAATAAAATTGCCTCTCTCTTGAAAAAAAAAAAAAAGAATCAGGTGATTATCTGCAGGGGTTTGCCTGTATCTTCTATTCTGTTTCATTGGCCAGTGTATCTATTTTTATACCAGTACCATGAAGTTTTTGTTACTGTGCCTCTGTTGTATGATTCGAAGTCACTGGTTTTTTGGCTTAGAATTGCTTTATCTATTCTGCATCTTTATTCTTCTAGATGAAGTTTACGACTGTGTTTTCTCATTCCGTGAAGAATGTCATTGGGATTTTGATGGAGATTGCATTGAATCCATATACTGTTTTTGGGTAGTATGGCCATTTTAATAATATTAATTCTGCATATCCATGAACATGTATGGTCTTTCCATCTTCTTGTGTCTTCCTCAATATCATTCTTCAGTGTTCTGTATTTTTCATAGTAGAGGTCTTTACCTTTTTTTTTTTTTACCCCTTAAGAGAGAGGGATAGAGTGAGAGAGAATCAATTTTATTTAGTATGTGGTGCTGGGGTTTGAACCCAGGTCCTTGTGCATGCCAGGCAAGTGTTTTAACTGCAGAGCCACCACTCCAGCCCTCTTTCACCTTCTCGGTTAGGTTTATTCTTAGGTATTTTATTTTCAAGGCTATTGTGAATCAGATTGTTTTCCTGATTTCTTTCTTGGCCCATCCATTATTTGGTATGGAGGAAAGCTATTGATTTTTGTATGTTGATTTTGTAACCTCCTATTTGGCTAAATTGATGTATTATTTCTGGTAGCCTCATGGTGGAACTTTTTGGATCTTCTAAGTATAGGATCTACAAAGTATATAATCTATGAAGAGTTATAATTTGACTTCTTAACTATTTCTGTCACTTTTATTTCTACTCTTGCTTAATTGCTCTGGCTAGAATTTCTAACACTGTACTGAGTAGGATTGGTAAGAATGGACGTTCATGTTTTACTTCTGATTTTAAAGGAAATGCTTTCAGTTTTTCCCATTCACTGTTATGTTGGCCTTGGGTTTGTTGTATATAGATAGCCTCTATGATGTTGAAGTAAATTCCTTCTATCCCTAGTTTCTTCAGTGTTTTTATCATGAATTGGTGCTGAATTTTGTCAAAGGCTTTCTGTGCATCTATTGAGATGACTATGATTTTTGTCCTTAATTCTATTTATGTGGTGAATTACATTTATTGATTGGCATATGTCAAACCAACCTTGCAACCCTGGAGTAGAGCAAAGCAAGCTTGGTCACGATGTACAATCTTCTTAGTATGTTGTTGAATATAACCTGCTAATATTTAATTTTAAATTTTTGCATCTAAGTTCATCATGGATATTGGCCTGTAGTTTTCTTTGCTTGATGTGTTCTTATCAACTTTTGGTGTCAGGGTGATACTGGTATCATAGAATGAATTTGGAAATGTTTCATACCTTCCTATTTCATGGAATAATTTGAGGAGCATTGGAATAAGGTCTGATAGATTCAGCTGAAAATCCATCTGGTCCTGGGCTTTTCTTTATTGGAAGCTTTTAATTTAATTACTCGTTATTGGTCTGTTTAAGTTTTCTATGTCCTCTGATTCAATTTTGGCAGGTCATGTGTATCTAGAAATGTATCCATTTCTTCTAGGTTTTCCAGTTTATTTGAGTATAAGTTTACAAAATGATCCTTGGTGATCCAAGGGACTTCTGTGATGCCTGTAGCAATTTTTCCTTTTTTGTCTTTTTCATCTCTAATGTGTGTGGGCTTCCCCTCCTTTGGTTAGTTTGGCTAAGGATTTATCTTGTTTATCTTTTCAAAGAACCAACTCTTCATTTCTCTGGTATTGTTTGGTTTTTGTTTTTTGTGTTTTTTTCTCAGTTTCTTTGTTTTTCAGCTCTGATGTTAAGTTATTTCCTTCTTTTACTAGTTTTGGAATTGATTTGTTCTTGATTCTCAGAGACCTTAAGATGCGTCTTTAGGTTATTTGTTTGGGATCTTTCTGATTTTCTTGTGTAAGCACTCATAGTTATCGGCTTTCCTCTCAGACCTGCCTTCATAGTGTCCCAAGGTTCTGGTACGTTGTATCACCATTCTCATTTGATTCTAAGAATTTTTTAACTTTTCTCCTGACTTTGTCTATCACCTATTCATCATTCAGAAGTATTGTTCCAACATCCATGTATTTATGTAGTTTCTGTAGTTATGTGGGGGTTTTGGTGTTGATTTTTAATTTCATTTTATTATGCTTAGATAAGATACACAGAATTATATTGATTTTTTTTTTCTCTGTGTGTATTTACTTAAGAGTTGCTTTGTGATCTAAAATATAACTCATGACAGTTTCATGAGCAGCTGAGAAGAAAGTGAATTCAGCTGTTGCTGGGTGAAATATTCTATAGCTATTTGTTAAACCCGTTTTATTTTTAATATATTTTAGGTCTGAAGAGTCTTTACTGAGTTTATGTCTGGATGCATTATCTGTTTGTGAGAGAGGTGGAAGCACTGAAGGACTTGAAAGAGAGGAATATTATAATTTTAATTGCAGTTTAGAATGATGAATCTATCTGCTAAGTGACAAGTGGATAGATTAGAGGTGATAATGTTAGAAGATATGTGCCCAGTTAAGAGGCTGTTACAGGGGCTGGAGTGGTGGCTCGGTGATTACGGCGCTTGCCCAGCATTCGCAAGTAAACGGGTTCAAACCCCAGCACCCGCATACACAACTAAGTGTCAGAGCAACGAAAGCCATGTGAAAAACTCAATAAAAATTGATTCTCTCTCTCTCTCTCTCCCTGTCCTTCTCTCTTTAAAAAAAAAAAAAAAAAAAGGCTGTTACATTAGTCCAGGCTAGAAAACTTAACATTGAACCAGGGTAGAAAAGGAGAAGATTATTTCAGAGATGGGATTTTCATGATCTAGTAACTCTGGTAGAAAATGAGGGAGAATGCACATTTAAGAGGACTCAGGTTTTCTTTGGATGCTGGTCAGCACATTAGTATCAGGATAGCAACCCACAAAAGAAAGAGCAGGTTTTGGGTTGTTACACCTCTCTTTTTTTTTTTTCCTTCAAAATTATAAGCTGGAAGTTCTGCTGTGCTATTTCAATAGTAGGGTGACTATAGATAATGACAATGTACTCAATATTTCAAAAAGCAAGAAAAAAGTAATAATAGGGCTGGGATGTATCTCAGTGGTAGAGTCCTGGCCTATTATGTACAAGGCCCTGGTTTCAATCTCCAGCACCACTAAATAAATAAATGAATGAGTACATAAATAAATGTGTGTATGTGTGTGTATATATATACACACACACACACATACACACACACACACGTGTTTGAGGAAAGAGATATTTAATCTGGTCTGAACATTACACAATGTACATATGTATCAAAACATTACCAGCTACCTTATAAACGTGATTTTTATGTTTTCATGTACCAGTTAAAGATTAAATTTAAAAAATAACCTAAATAGTGAACACTTAAAATCTTCATGTAGATCCGACACTTATTCCTTTTTGCCATACTTGGTTTATCTGTGTGTCTTTAAACTGCATCAGTTGAAGGATATCAGTGATATAGCTCTACTCCTAAATATTTCAGAGAATTGTCCTAGTCCACTTTGCTCTTTCCCGTAGCCTGTAGCTAGTGACTGAAACAGGATCGAGTCTTCCTGCCTCAAGGTGAGAGAAAGTTCACTTCTGAGGTTCCGGTGGGATTATCCTGAAGCTGAGAAGAGGATAGCTATGAGACAGAGGCAACAAGATGGGCAGGTGGAGGGTAAGGATGGATGAAAAGACTAGTAGAGGAACATCAGGTGTCAGCATCCAGCACAGGTACATTGAAATTTCCAGTTGCTGTAAGAATATTTTAATAACAGGACTGAAGAAGAAGTCAGGAATTCAGTTCCTTTCAAGATAGCTTCGAAAAAAATAAAATACTTGGGAATTAACCTAACAAGGGAAATCAAAGATCTCGTCAATGAAAACTATTGAACATTGAAGAACGAAATCCAAGATGACCTAAGAAGGTAGAACGATCTCCCATGCTCTTGGATAGGCAGAATTAATATAATAAAAATGGCCACTCTACCAAAAGCTTTATATAGATTTAATGCTATCTCT
>PVKS010029232.1:0-25601 GCA_004027875.1 Aplodontia rufa | reverse complement strand
GCTATAATATGCTGATTCTAAGTCTTTTGGGAAAATTCCCAGGAGTGGGATAGCTGGGTCATAAGGTGGTTCCATCCTTAATTTTTTGAGGATTCTCCATACAGCTTTCCATAGTGGCTGAACCAGTTTGCAGTCCCACCAGCAGTGTAGTAGTGTTCCTCTTTTCCCACAGCCCCTCCAGCATCTGTCGTTGTTTGTAGTTTTCATTTTTGCTACTCTAACAGGAGTGAGGTGGTATCTCATTGAAGTTTTGATTTGCATTTCCCTTATAACTAATGATGTAGAGCATTTTCTCATATATTTGTGGGCTTTCTGGACTTCCACTGGAGAGAAGTTCCTTTTGAGTTCTTTAGCCCATTTATCGATTGGATTATTTGTGAGTTTGGAGTTTAGTTTCTTTAGTTCCCTATAAATTCTGGATATTAGCCCTCTGTCCGAGGTGTAGCAGGCAAAAATTTTCTCCCATTCTGTAGGTTCTCTCTTGATGCTCTTGACTAGATCTTTAGCTGTGCAAAAACTTTTTAGTTTAATTGCATCCCATTCATTTAATTTTGATTTTACAGCATATGTCATAGGAGTTTTGTTAAGGAAGAAGCTACTGACTCCTATAAGGTATAGTGTTGACCCGACTTCTTTTTCTAGTAAATTTAAAGTTGTTGGCTTAATATCCGGGTCTTTGATCCATTTTGATTTAATTTTTGTGCAGGGCGAAAGATAAGGATCCAGCTTCAATAGTCTACAAATGGCTGTCCGGTTAATTTTAAATCTTAACCAACACCCAGAAGCTTCTTTCATCTCTCTTGAACTGCAAAGCAGCCTTTTCTCTTCCTGGTACACATGGCAGAATGGGTGCTGACAACACATCCCAAGATTTTCCAAATGAATCTTTGTTTCCCGGTTCCAAAAAGTCTGGCAAGCAATTGGCTAGCCTTGATGTAACCAGCCGTGGATCCCTGAACCCATCAGCTGTGTCAGAGAAGCCAGATCCTGTAGGAAGTTGGCGGCCACTTTGAGTCCTTGGCCAAGGCTCCCGTTTCTCTCCAGGGCTGAGCCATCTACTCCAAGAATGTGAAATGGGGACTGGAGTGGGTGGCTCAGTGGTATTGCGCTTGCCTGGCATGCACATGTTCAAAGCCCAGCACCACATACACAACGAAGTGTCAGGGCAATGAAAACTATATGCAAAACTAAATAAAATTTTTTCTCTCTCTCCTCTCTCTCTCTCTCTCTATCCCTCTCTCTCTTTAAAAAAAAGAAAAAAGAATGTGGAATGCCCTGACTTTGTTCATCGAAGCCTCTGGATTACTAGATTACTTTCCTAGGGCTGCATTCCAAGTTACTGCAGATATGGTGGCTTGAAATAGCAGATATGTGTTCCCTCGCACTTCCAGGTGCCAGAATCCGAAAGCAGGGGCCCGCAAAGTCCTTCCTTCTGAGGGTTTGGGGCAGGGCTGTTCCTGGCTTCTCTCCTGGCTTCTAGTGCTTTCCAGCAGTCCCTGGTGTTCCGTGGCCTACATTGCTCGCTTCTGCCTCCATCTGCTGTAGCCATCCCCTCCCTGCATGTCTGTGCCCTCCTATGGCTTTCTGTTCTGCCCTGTGCTTCCAAGGACATCGCCACATAGAAGAGAGCCCACCCGCTCCAGGATCACCTCATCTTATTAAGCACATTGGCAAAAACCCTGCTTCCAAAAGAAATCACATTCTCAGGTTCTGGGCCAAGACTCCCTCATCATGTTTTGAGGGGCGCAGTGCAGCCCCTGATGGTGCCAGAAGCCCCTTCCCAGCCTAACCCCAGCCCACATCCCAGCCTTTCCTTGGCTTCAGCTTCGTACGCAGACAGTGTCTCCCCCGACTCCCAAGCACACCTGCGAGCGGAAGGGTGACTGACACCAGCCTGGCTGGCTGAGACGTCTCTTCCCAGAGGAACGTGCAACTTCCTACAGCCCACGATGACTCTTCCTTTGATCACACCTACCATCATTGCGAAGCCGGAATTGTTTAATTCATGCAAAAGCTTGCATCTGAATTTGGTTGGTTGGCAAAGCACCACCTGCCCTTCTCCAGCCCAAAGGCAGGCCGTTAACCGGTGCTTCTCTCCCTCAGGTGTTAGCTGCAGATCTGCCCCGATCTGCCTGGAAGACCCTGCAAGGCTCGGAGCTCAGCGTGAAGTGTGGAGCTGACAGTGACATCGTGAGTGTCGTCACCAGGGTGGGGGCTGGAAATGCATTTGCAGCGAGCCATGCTCTGGCCATCTCCCCTCCCTCCACTGGCACTAGCTCTTTTTCTCCATGCTTTCAGTGGGAGCACAAAGTCGATACGAAATTCCCGATAAATCCTGGTGCATCCACGCCCTGGTGGCAGGAAACAGGAAACTCCCTGCTTGGTGTGCAGCAGGTTCCAGTGCTTTCTTTCTTTCTTTTTTTTTTCTTCTCCTTTTTTTCTTTTTCAAGAGAGAGAGAGGGACAGTGAAAGAGAGAGAATCGATTTTATTTAGTTCTCCATGTGGCTTTCATTGCTCCAACACTTTGTTGTGTATGTGATTCTGGGGTTCGAACCCGCATCCTTGCACATGCCAGGTAAGTGCTGTAACCACTGAGCCACCACTCCAGCCCCAATTACTTTCTTTTCAAATACTTTCTGGAAGCAGTAAAGTACTATTCCTTTCTCCCCCATCCCAGCCTCGCTGTGGCCACTGTGGCCACAGTGAGTGGCTGTCAACGCCAGCTCTGGGTTACGCCTTCCTTGATCAGCCCACAGAGAGAAGGTCTGCAGTTTCCACCCTCCCTGGCTCCTTCCTGAATGATTTACCTTCCATGGTTCCATACAATACGTAGATCTGATAGGATTAAACTGCATGTAATGGGAAACCCAAAATGACAGTGGATTAAATATACAAGGATTTATCCTCTCTGGTAATAATCTGGAGGTGACCAATCTGGAGCTAGCATGAAGGTTCAGGGGAAGAGGTCTTTTTATTTCTTCCCTACAACACATAGTACCAGCTATAAATCATCTGAAGGTCCAACATAGCTGCTGGGCCTCCAGCAATCGTGTCCACTTCCCAGGAAGGAGGAAGGGTAAAACGATTCATCTCCCAGTTGAGTGAATTCCCTTTAAGGAGCTTTCAACAAGTTCCATTCTGGTTATATCTTATGACCAGAGTCCCTTTGGTGTTTGAATTGTAAATTGAATTAAGTTTGAGAAATGTTAGAATCTTCTCATTCCAGTTTCTAGAAAATTATCTCAGTGAACTTACACTCTTGAAATTGTCCATACTATGTCCAACGCAGGCACCTATCTAGAAGGATATGCACACAAAAGGCTTGCTCTGTGTGCTGATATTGCTTTCAGAGCACTTTGCAATATATTATTTAGATTTATCAGTATAACAACCATATGCATCAGGAATCATTAACGACTAACTTGGTGGGAAAAATAAACTGAACCTCAGAGAAGTTCAGTGACTTTGCCAAGGTCACACAGCACATAATAAAATATGCATGGGGGCTGGAGCGGTGGCTCGGTGGTTTCGGCTCTTGCCTGGCAAGCCCGAGGACCTGGGTTCAAACCCCAGCACAACGTACACAACTAAGTGTTGGAGCAACTAAGGTCACGTGAAAAACTCAGTAAAGTTGTTTCTCTCTTTCTCTGTCTCTCTCACTGTCCCTCTCTCTTTAAAAAAAATAAAATAAAATAAAGTAATCTTATAAAAAAGAAAATATGCATGGCTCTAACCACAGTTTTTCACTGAATCTCACTCTCTCTATCCCATCCACGGATGTGGGCATTTATCTTTTCTCTTCTCAAGAACTTTCTAAAAGCAGTTTACATCTTGAAGGAAGAAGGTACCCATCAACTTAGTACCTGGGTGGCCTTGGGGAAGGAAGCCCTAGGATTGTTGGGAGCCTTAAAGGAAATGATGTTTTTGAGGAAGGTTTACATGATCCCGGTACACGGAGGAGGAGTTACTGTTATCATCATAAGTCAAAGCCCATCACTCGCATCTCCTGGAAAGGAAGTTGAACCAGCGCTTCATGAGATGCTGGTGCTAAGTAGGAAAACTCAGCGGCCACGTCAGCAAAGTGCACCCTGAGCCACACGAGGTCATCACTGCTCCACCCTCGCATCCTCTGCCCGTGATTCTTCCGCATGGGCACAGCACTGCAAGGGGCCAAGAAGGCAGGCACTGAGACATCCACACTGCACATATGGCTGTGTGACCTTGTGCAAGTCACTTGACCTCTCACCACCCCAGTTTCCTCATCTGCAAGTGGGGGTGATAACAGTGGCACATCCTAGGGTTATCAGGATTAGCAGAACTTACACAGGGGAGGTGCTTAAAATGGTACCTGGCACGTAGTGTGTGCTGTTTGACTGAGACAGACGTGTAGGTGAGGGATAGATATAGATAGATAATAGACAGGTGAGAAACGCACGATGGGTTGATGCTAATAGATGATGGATGGATAGAGAGACACAAAGGTAGTTCACAATGGGTTGATGGTAATGGAGGATGGATGGATGTATAAACAGACACAAAGGTAGTTCACGATGGGTTGATGGTAATGGAGGATGGATGGATGTATAAACAGACACAAAGGTAGTTCACGATGGGTTGATGGTAATAGAGAATGGATGGATGGATAGACACAAAGGTAGTTCACGATGGGTTGATGGTAATGGAGGATGTATGGATGGATGTATAGACAGACACAAAGGTAGTTCACGATGGGTTGATGGTAATAGATGATGGATGGATGGATGGATAGACAGACACAAAGGTAGTTCATGATTGTTGATGGTAATAGAGGATGGATGGATGGATAGACAGACACAAAGGTAGTTCACGATGGGTTGATGGTAATAGAGGATGGATGGATGGATGGATAGACAGACACAGATAGTTCACGATGGGTTGATGGTAATAGAGGATGGATGGATGGATAGACAGACAAAGATAGTTCATGATGGGTTGATGCTAATAGATGATGGATGGATGGATAGACAGAGAGTTTTGTTTTGATTTTCTGTTCTTGCTGACTCATGCAGATCTAGGCCACATTATACAGGCCAGGAAGAAGGAAGTCTGAGGGGTTGACTGTTTCTTTCTCTCCGCCCCCAAACCCAGGGTGAGCTCTTTCTAAATGGCCAAATGTGCAGAGTGGTGCAGCGGGAGCTCCTGTTTGACCTGGGCGTGGCCTATGGCATCGACTGTCTGCTGACGGACCCCACCCTGGGAGGCCGCTGTGACACTTTCACCACCTTCAGTGTCTCGGTCAGTCCTACAATACCACTGTAGTCAGGGAAGGGTAAGCCAAAGAGCAGCCCTTGCCACCCACTGAAGCCTTGATATGAAACCACAGAGACCTGGTCCCAGGAAGACCAGGTCCAAGAGATCTAAGGGCCAAGTGGTGGAGTTCTTCAAATTCAGAATCCACAAGCAGCCACTTAGCCCTACACAGGCCTTGCGTATTCCTATTCAGCTGCCCAGCCAGCCATTCCCTCAGCATTTAGAAAACAGTCCTTGGATGCCAGCCATGGGCCAGCGACTTACCCTGCCATTCACTTTCCAACCCATCCATTGACTCATTCATTCACTCAGCAAATGTGTTCTATCTTCTACCAGACTGAGTTGCATGAAATTGCCGTATTTTAACCAGTTAGAGCTCACAAAGACGGTGATTTTGTATGGTGAGGTCTGATAGGCCCACGCACACCTCCATTCATAACCCCTTTGCCCACCTCCCAGCATTCACTGTGCCAAACATTGCTCCATTCACTTGCTCCTCCACCGTGCCATTCATTAAATGCCAGCTCTGAGGTGGTCACTTTGCTCAGAGCTCATCTGACCTCACAATAACCCAATCCTGGGAGCGGTCACCGTCAACTCTAGTTGAGTCTCAAAGGGAAGAAGCACCACGACAGAGATATCTCAGTGCCAGCCTCTCCTAAGCAGACAATAAACATCCCAAATTTAGAGGGTACCAAGTAGCCAAAGTAGGAAGTGAAGCCGATTGTCCTTTTGGCAGCAGGGCATCCACGCATCCTCACGCATGCTTCTTCCCCTAATGATTTTCCCTCGCCAATCCCCTGAAGACCTAATAGCAGCAGGGATTTTTCCCTCTACTTTATACATCACCAAAGTGAAGATGCGAGCATGGAAGGGATGCGTAGAGGCATCACAGCTGGCTTGAAGAAGAGCCGCACCTGCGCCCGCATTGCTCATCACTACTGCCAGGTGCCTGCACCACACGGCCCTGGCCCAGCTCCGTGCAGTGGGCTGTTTTCACGGAACTAAACCAAAGACTCGAGGTCCAACAGAGATCTTCAGAATTCCCCTGGGCAAAGTTGCAGTGCATCCATTTTTATATTCTGACCATAGCCAGAATCTCAGTTGATATGAATAAATTCTTAATCCACCCATCTAGGCAGTGACAGGGACGTTCCCTCGTGTTTTCCAGTATTCTTAACCTTAGTCTCTCTTCTCGCATGCTAGGGGGATTGTGGGAGCTGTATCAACACCCCCAGATGCCCTAGGTGGAGCAAACCGAAGGTAATTATGAACTCAGTGACAAGGTTTGGAAGCCGTTGCTTGTTCACTCTCGGACCTCAGTCTCCTGGTGTGTGTGAGTACGTGTGCATGTGGAGAGGTCCTTGGGCATGCTGTGCAAGTGTAAATTACGTCATTCCTCAACAACCAAGCAAGTGGAGTGAGAGATGCACACTCCCAGTCCAGGCAACCTATGGACCTACCACTCATCTTCTAGAACTGTCTAGAAAACTCTTGGGATTAGAGGCCTGTGAGAGACTTCAAAGATGGTTGTAATTATAAAATGATTGCTGTTTTATTGGCTGATGTCTGCCATGTCCTATGCTCTGTGCTGGGTCCTTTATATATTAATTACCCCTATTATAACACCTGTAGGAAACTATTTCTACCTCCACGTTTCTCATGAGAAAATGGGTCTCAGAGAGGGCACATGATGAGCCCAAGACCACACAGGTTGTAAGGAGCAAAGCTCAGATTCAAGCAATAGTTAGATAAATGAATTTTGGAGTCCACAAATATGGGGTTAAATTCCAATCATCTTTGGCAAGTTCCAGGGCCTATAAGTTTTGCCTCTGTCAAATGGATCTAATAACAAATCTATATTTGGCTATTAGAAAAAAAACTATATTTTCAACAGGGGTACATGTAAATAAATGCCTAATACATAATAAGTGCTCATTATATATTCTATTCCAAAGTCAAATGCTTTCTACTCTACACATAAAACCTCTAACAAAGACAAAATGCAAAACAAAATGTAGCGCGTACCCTCTTGTTAAGGATTGGGAGTCTTGGGCTGGAGCAGTGGCTCAGCATTACAGCACTTGCCTGGCGTACGCAATGGCCCAGGTTCGAACCCTAGCACCACACACATAACTAAGTTTCAGAGAAACAAAGTCCAGATGAAAAAATAAATAAAATTGATTCTCTCTCTCTTTAAAAAAAGAAGAAAAAAAAGAATTGGGGGGGTCTTGTCACACACCTCTCCCTGACTCCCTCTCCAAGCATCCAGGACTTTCGCAAATAGCTTCTAGGGTCAGAAAGTCCTTCCTCTTAAGAAGGAGAAGAAACCCTGCCCTCCAGGCTGGCTCTGCAGCTCCGATGGGCCCAGGGCCTATCGCTGGGCAAGTCCCTTGCAGTACTGGGATCCTCCAGTGGGGGCGGGCGAGAGCCCCAGAGCCCCAGCCTGGCAGGAAGGCGGTGGCATCACTCAGTCTCCTTTCTTACTTTAGGGAGTGAAGCAGAAGTGCCTTTACAACCTGCTGCCCTTCAAGAGGAACCTGGAAGGCTGCCAGCAGCAGTGCACGCTGGTGATCCAGCTCCCCAGGTGCTGCAAGGGCTACTTCCTGCCAGACTGTCAGGGTGAGGCACCTCTTCCGCCCCTAATGCTCTGAAGGGTGCAGGCTGGCTGCAAGACCCAGGAATTGCAGGAGCACCCTCCTGGTGATTCCCGGGCCCCAAAAGGAGCGCTCTGAGGAGTCTCGTTTATTCCCTTGCATAGTTTGTGTCTTACTGAGTTGAGATTCCTTTCTAGTTGCATTTTGGCTTAACGTTGCAGCATAGGTATTTCCCATGGTGCTAAAGCACCATCTGTTTAATTATTTGGTGCTGTGCTGCATCTGTGATATTGATGAGCATGCATGGGCACGTGCATTTGATAGGATTCTGCCTTTGAGAGACAACATACTGATACAGTCCATCTGAACCGTAATTTCCTGAAAATCCCCCACTATATGCCCCCATTATTTTCCTCCTTCCTTTGGCTCCATGACAAAGGACCTTGAGACCCATTTTGAAAGCTTGTGTCAAGATATGACTTCTACTTATGCAACACCATAACAATAGCCTTCAAGGCTGTGTCCCCCATGTGTCCCCAAGTACACTTATTGTCAAGTGCTATTTCCCATACACATCAGTGTGCTTAATCCTGGCCACAACCCCTAGAGAGCAGTTCCATCATTGACCCCCACCTAATAAATGAGAAAATAAAGGCACAGAAAGGGTAAGAAGCAAGCCCAAGGTCCCACAGCTTCCAGAAGCCATGATTCTTACTACCATAATACTCCACTCCTAATAATCTAGTTAGGAGCCTTCTGGACTGAGTCCACACAATCACCCAGGCTCCAGCCTCCATCACTGAAGTGTGGACCATTCACAGAAATCAGTGTCTTGTGTTTATCCATTCATTGCCTTAGGTTCTCAAAAGGCTCTCAATTATAGTTCTTCGTTTGAGATTCACAGTGATAATGTGGCATAGGTCAAGCAGGCACTATATCATTATAATTACTGTCCTCTCCATCCTCATTTAGAGGGTGGAAAACCAAAGCTCAGAACAAGTTCATTACTCAACCCAAATCTATCACTCCCAGGCCTCCCCAAATACAGTGCACAGTTCCATCTGTTGCCCTGCCAAGGTTGAATCCTATCAGATGCATGGAACCTGGTTTCCCCAGGCCAGTGGCCTGCCCTCAATTTCCGCTGTCACCGAGGGCCGCCTCATGGATGTCAGAATCCACAGCCTGTTCAAGAAGGTGCTGAGCTGCCCTGGGTCTGGGAGCCTGGGGAGTGACTGCTGCTTGGTCTTTTCCAGCCTGCCCCGGGGGAGCGGATACCCCGTGTAATAACCGGGGCGTCTGCCTAGAACACTACTCGGCCACGGGACAGTGTGAATGCAACAGCGGCTTCAACGGGACAGCGTGCGAGCTATGCTGGCCGGGGAGATTCGGGCCTGACTGTCAGCGTAAGTGGTCACCAACCTGATTCCCACAGAACCTGTCCCCATCCTCATCCACCCAGCCTGGGAGTACCCCCCTTCCGCTTTCTCCCACCACCCACCTCCCATCTGCCTTTTGTCCCTCTTGCATCTATTCCCAGTTTCCATCCCCTGAGAGACCTTCGCTCTAGAGATAAGGTCCATACCCTGCAGCCACCAAGGCAAGCGCGACAGGTCAAAATCACTCTCACATTCAACCCACGTGGACCCACTGAGTCCTCACTGACATTGATAGCTCACATGTATTGAGTGCCTACTGTGTGCAAGGAATATATGTTGTCCCAGTGAATCCTCATGCTAACCCTTTGAGGCAGGCACTGTTGTCGCCAAATAGCAGATGGAGAAACCTAGGCAAAGAGATCAAGGGGTTTGCTCAACAGCAGGAAATGTTCTAAGGACTAGGGATTCAGTGATTGGAGCAGGGATGGAGCAAAGTTCCAGCTCTCAAGTTGTAAAGGCTAAAAAAATAAAAGGCAGGCATAGGAATCAAGAATAAAAGGCTCTGGACAGGCATGGTGGCACACACCTGAAAACCCAGAGAATGGGAGGTTGAGGCAGGAGGATCACAGTCTCAGCAAGTAAGCGAGGCCCTAAGGAACTTAGTGAGACCCTGTCTCAAATAAATAAATAAAAAGGGCTGGGGATGCGCCTCAGTGGTTAAGCACCCCTGGGTTCAATCCCCAGCACCAAAAACATATGTAAAATTAAAGACTCTGTTTTAGAAGACATCTCACACCAGGACCATTGAATAGAGACGTATCAGAGATCATGGGAACATAAAGAGTAGGCCAGCCAAACTGATAGCAATACTGGAAACATTCTGTGAGCACTGTTTAGTGTGGGAGCCACTAAGCACATGGGGCTATTGCGCTCTCAAAATATGTGACTGAGGAACTCGGGTTTGGAATTAGCTTAAATTTAAATAGTCACAAGTAGCCAGCTACTGGCTACTGCAGTGAACCATGCAGGCAAGAGGCATTGCCTTCCGGAAGGAGAGATTAGCAAGGGCAAAGGTCCCAGGGCCAGGGTGGTGCTTGGTGCACAGGAACAGCAGGGAGGCCAGGGCAGCTGAACAGAGTGTGCAAAGAGGAGGAAATGAAATCTGAAGGTCCCTGGGGCCAGATCACATAGGAACTTCTCAGTCAGGTGATGGTCCTTCCCCTCTGCACTGAGTGTGATGGGCAGCCAGGGGAAGGTGGCGAACAGAGAAGTGTTGTGAGCAGACGGGAAAGGCTCACGCCAGCTCCCCATGGAGGGTGCTGTAGGTCAGGAGCACAGAAGCAGGGCCACCACTGGGGAGTGAAGCAGCAGTGTCAGCAAGAGCAGATGGTGACTTGGGCAAGCACTGTCACGCTGCTGGGGGTGAGAAGGTCAGACTCGGTAAGTCCTTTCTAGGTTTTACTTATAACTAGATTTCTCCATCAGGAGGCCCCAGATGAGCTCTCTCCCTGAGACTACTGTGTCACACACCCATCACACTCTGTACTCCCATTATAACATCCTATTTATAATTGCATGCTCAACAGCTTCGTTACGCTGGACACTCAGGGGGGACCCATGAAACAGGAACCTTCTCTCTTACACCTTCCTGTAACCTCACCAGCCAGTAGTGTCTGGGCCCTGGATATATCATCTTCCGGACGTGTGGATGGATGAATGGGTGACGGTGACCTAAGTGCAGTGTGTCCCATGCCAAGAGCGCATAGCCAATGGGTCCCGGAGTGGCTGATTGGACTTCAGCCCTGATCACTGCTTCCTGACCACTCTCCAATTTGCTTTTCAGCCTGTAGCTGCTCAGCCCACGGACGGTGTGATGATGGAGTCACAGGCTCCGGGCAGTGTCTGTGTGAAACAGGGTGGACGGGACGCTTCTGCGACACTCAGGCAGGTCTGTTCTGGGAGCAGCCAGGCGCTGGCAGCACCAGGCTGATTGTCCACGTGAGGTTGGGGGTCTGAGGATACCCAGAATGACAGAGCAAGTCATCCCATTTCTTCCTGGAAAGGTGATTTGGATTATGGCTCTGGGCTGCAGGAGGCTGGTAGATCAAAGGAAACCGAGGTGAAAAGATGGAACTCAAGTCCCTGAACTCAGCAGGTGTTCTAGACTCTCAGGGGCACCTCCTGATGGTGGTTCTCAGCCCCAGGGTCTGGCAGACACAGAGGTAGAATAGCTTTAGGGAAAAACAAAGACTTTGCAGTCTGAGACTAGGACCTGACCCTGATTCTTACTAGATGAATGACCTTGGGCGTTTCTTCCTCTCTGAGCCTCGCCTTGCTCATCTGTAAAAAGAAGCATGTTGGCCAGGCATGGTGGCACGCACCTGAAATCCCAGTGGCTTGGGAGGCTGCGGCAAGAGGATTGCAAGTTCAAAGTCAGACTCAGCATCTCAGAGAGGCCCTAAGCAACTTAGCGAGACCCTGTCTCAAAACAAAAAGTAAAAAGGGCTGGGGATGCGGCTCAGTGGTTAAACGCCCCTAGGTTCAATCCCTGGTGAAAAAAAAGAAAAAGTGATGCTGTGCAAACTTTGCAGGGGAGGACCATGGGGGCCAGAAGTGTGGTTTTGAAGCGCCCAATGCATGTGGGTGCTCAAAGACAGAGACTTCCGCTATCATTGTCATTGCCATCATCCTGATCCTTCCTCCGCAGTTTTCTGAGGCCTCCCTCAAACACAAGTCCCTATGTTCTGTTGAATCACCTGATGTACTTCAGTGCTTCATCCTCCCCGCATCAGAAGGGCATCTGCCCGTGGCTGCAGCAGCCTGAGGTTTCAAGAGTCCCAACAGTGCCTCCCCTGCCTCGTCCCCTAAAAGCCCAGGGCTTCACGTTGCCTGTGCACACCGCAGCCTCATCCCACAACCAAAGCCCTAGGACCTCTCCCAGGCTCGTTGGTGCCCTCAGAAGGGAGGAATTTCTCCTTCAGTTAAAGCCATCTCTACCTGCAACCATGTGCCTTTGGGGCCAGAGAGCTTATCTGCAAGTTCAGCCCTGCTAGCAAGTTTTCAGGTTCAGAGTCTCAGCTGGTTGGCCCTAAGGTGACAGATTTGCACCGTAATCTGGATAAACTTGCAGAGGTTTCCTAATGTAAAAAAGAGTGATTCCAGAATCTCAGAATCTCCAGGCTGGGAAGGACCTTGGCAAGTCACCCCATCTTCCTGCCGTGCAGGGTTCTTATGGAACAAGCACACGCCCGAGAGCACCTTGGGGAACCCCACGGTGGGCCCCACTCTTCACACCTGATGCAGGTGAATGCTGGCCTCTTTCTCTGCAGTGTTGCCCCCGGTGTGCACCCCTCCTTGCTCTGCCCACGCCACCTGCATGGAGAACAACACGTGTGAGTGTGACCTCAACTACGAAGGCGACGGATTAACATGCACAGGTGAGAACTGGCAGCCTGGGGCAGGAGAGGAAGAGGACCTGGTCACAGAGACTGGCTCCGTCCTGGCTCTACTACTTCCTCCCTGGCCTCTTCAACATTTTCCTTGCCCACCTCCCATGCCATGGTCTTAGAAATGATGGAAAAACAGGATTCACTTTAATTTTAAGCATTTTTCCAACTCTACAAGTAATTTAGTCTTACTTCAAAAAAATCTAGAAAAGGCACTATAGTATTAAAAAAAAAAAAAAAGGTTCATCTACACCTTCTTCAACTGCCAATGAGAACCACCGTGGACATTGCAAAGCCTATCCTCAGTAGTTAAGATGTAGGCTCAGGGGGCTGGAGCACTGGCTCAGCAGTTATGGCTCTTGCCTGGCATGCATGAGGATGCAGGTTCAAACCCAGCACCATGCACACAATGAGGTGTTGGTGCAATGAAGGCCACATGAAAAACTAAATCAAACTGATTCTCCCTGTCCTTATCTTTCTTTTTTATTACAATTTTTAAAATTTTGTTCTTTTATTGGTGCATTATGTTGTGCATAACGATGGGATTTGCCATCACATATTCATAGATGTACACAATACAGCAATACAATTTGCTCAGTATCCCCCCTGCGTCCCCCTACCTCCCTCCTCCCATTCCCCAGATCCCTTGCCTCTCTTTCTTGGCCCTATATTTTTCCTAAAATATCCAAATACAGTGACTTAATTCTTATACCTATGAAGAACATTTTTTATATACATGACTATAGTATAAACAGTGACATAAATGCTTGGAGTGTACCTTGCTTTAACTCAGTTCCAATATCTCCCCTTCTCCTCCTTCCTATCACCCCTTGTTATTTTTAGATATAATTGACAATAGGATTAAACACTTACGTTTTTGTAAAGGCATGCAGTGTAGCTTATTCAAATATTTTATGCGGTATCCTGCAACTGCATCTCATAAATATTACTTTTTTCTTACATTTCACTTTTCACTATTTTTTCTTTCCTTTTTTAAATTTTTATGCAGGAGTTGAGTTGTCAAAGAATCTTAAATGCTTATGAAGTGACAATATGATATGCATTTGGTCTTAACTCATAGTTTCCCCCACAATGCCCACTCTCCAGTCTCTAGATTCTTCTATATTACACCCCTATATAATATATAAATGCGTTTATAGATATATATTTATATGTAATTGTAAATTTTCCAGAATTAAATGATGGCATAAGAATCATTTGACTTCTCCGGGGGTTGACACACAAGCTACATTGTGGTTTGTCTCCCTAGATCCCCCCCTATCCTCCCTACCTCTGCTGCCCCCCACCTTTTATTCCTCCCTCCCCCACCTACATGTCTATGGTTCCCCTAGATTATGTGTTGGTAAGCCTTTGGTGCGTCCCTTTCTCTAAAAAAAAAAATATAGGCTCAGCCATACAAAGTCCCAAATGAACACCATAAATAAGGCAGGTGTTTATTTCTGTCTCATATAGCAGTTTGGAGGGAGGCTGTCAGGGCTAACAAGAAATTTCACCCTGAACAGTCAGCCCAGAAGGATGTGGCCAAGACAGCCACCAACACAGCACACCCCAGCAGCAGGAAGGAAGACAGAGAGGAAGAAGCAAACCTTCCCCTTAGGAACACGGCCCAGCGGTTGCTAAAGTCAGTCTGCTCCCATCCTAGGGCTGGGGCCTCATCCCCTGCCTCTCCTCGCAAGGGAGCCAGGGAAGTGGAGCATTTTTCTGTAAAGCAGCCCATCTGAAAACCTGTCTACCAGCAGATGAAGACGACGGCGGGCGCGGGAGAGGCTAGGAGTCTCTGTCACCTATACTTCCTGATTTGCTCATGGCTAAATATTCACGTGGAGATAAAAACTTCCTCTGCTAACATCAAATCCCCATGTACCTGCCGCTTGGGGACCACTCCAAGGTGTCCCACAGGGGCTCAGTGCCCCCCGTGGCAGCACAGCTCCACGCTCTGTGCACCCGGCCGTCATTAGGTGGGGCTTTCAGTCCTCGCGTTTCTCAGCTCCGATCTCGAGGGGCTGCCACAGACTCTATGCACAAGAGCACGCAGGAGACCTCAGCCAGCTTTCCAGCCGCTCCTGAGCCCACAGCTGGCTTATCTGGGGGACTGTGAGAGCTAAGGTCCCAAGAGCCAACTCAGCACAGCGGGGCCAACACAACCTGGGTTTGAATCCTGGCCCTGCCCTCTTCCGTTTCTGTCCAGTGCATTAAACTCTGTGGGTCTCGGTTTGTTCATCTGTAGAATGGGGTTAATTATTTCTGTCTCACAAGGTGGCCCATTGCACAAATACACACGTGTGCACACGCACACACGCATGTGCACACACACACCCCTTTATTCTAACATTAAAAACCCAAACTTGTTCCAAAAACCCGTAATAAAAAGACCCTAGAGGTATGAGGAAGTGGGCAGCGGGGGACGGGGTCACCATGACCACTTTGTGGGGGTACACGGATCTCGGGGACAAAGGCCCATGTGGGGGTCTCTTTCCTGCCCCCGCACTCTGGCACAGGACGATGACAGCCCAGGTCTGAAGCCCCCGTTTCAGATAGTGCTAAGCGCAGCCCTCTCTCCCTTGCTCTTCCAGTCGTGGATTTCTGCAAACAGAACAACGGGGGCTGTGCCAAGGTCGCCAAGTGCTCCCAGAAGGGCACCAGAGTCTCCTGCAGCTGCCAGAAGGGCTACCAGGGGGACGGCCGCAGCTGCACGGAGATAGACCCCTGTGCGGACGGCCTGAACGGCGGGTGTCATGAGCACGCCACCTGCAAGAAGACCGGCCCGGTGAGCCGCACCCCGGGGACCGGGAGAGCAGCCCCTTGTGCTAGGCAGGGCCTCACTTCTCAGCCCAGCCTCTGCCTCCGCCTCCGCTTCCCCTGTGGCCTCCTCCCCAGCCTTCTGCCCAATTCTGTCTGTTTCTTCTTAAAAATCAGTGGGCTAAGTGTAATTTGTTATTCTCAACAAATTGAACGTCAGTGGGAAATTGGGTAAGGCCACACACAGCCTATTGGTTAGTAAGAAGATAGCATTGATTTCTTAGCTTTGACCAGGGCCCTGTGCTTAGATGAGATGGTAACATAGGGGGAAACTAGGAGGGCTGCAGAGGGCAGCTCTATCTGCTGCCTTTATAATTTTCCTTCAAATCTAAAATTATTCAAACAAAAGAGTTGATAAAGAGTGGCACTCACTGGGTGCCCTGCTTCCTGGTGGAAGATAATGCTCATTACTGGTCACAAACATGGACCAAGAGTCAGCGCGTCTATAAGACTTAGCTCCTGGACTTACAGGGTGGGCTGGGCCTGGTTACCTAATGTCTCTGAGCCTCAGTTTCCTTGTTTGTAAAATGGGCTAACGTGGACATCCCAGGGTTGTTGTGGGATTAAACGAGATGATTCATTGATTCAACCGGTGGTCACCAAACACCTACTATGGGCTGTTGCAGGTGACAGAGATGCAGCATTAAAAACAGAGAGGGCCCCTGCATCCTTGCAGCTTGCACTCAAGTAGAAGGAAGGGGCAAGGCTTGGTACAGAAACGAATTCGAGCGCCTTTCAGAGAGCACGGAGAGCCACCAAGCACACACGGACCAGGCCAATGTGCTAAAAAGGGCTGGAGAGCGCCTCATGTAGGGTGGGGGTGTCTGAGGATGAAGCATTCATGCACAGAGGAAATGGGTGATGAGGTTCCATCATGAGCCTGTGCAAAAGCAAGACACAGCCAGTGCAGGAGAGGTGCACTCCCTGTCCTTCCGAGCACCTCCTGTGCCGGTTGGGGTCCCCAGGGCACCTGGGGACCTGGGGTCCCAGAGAAGGCTTTTCATGTTTGCCCACTCTCCTCCCACAGGGCAAGCACAAGTGTGAATGTAAGAGTCACTACGTGGGGGACGGGCTGGACTGCGAGCCGGAGCAGCTGCCCCTGGACCGCTGCTTACAGGACAATGGGCAGTGCCACGCGGACGCCAACTGCGCTGACCTCCACTTCCAGGGTCAGTGAGACCAGTGCCACCGGCCCCTAGCACCTTCTCTTCAGGCTTGAGGAAGGGATCTGCACAGGAGGAAAATGAGAAACAAAGCAAAATTAAAACAGAACAAAGGATCCTTGCATTGCCCAGACCTGGTGGGGGACTCGGGGCAGAGGAAGCTCATGATGCACCCCTGAGGCGTTAGAAGCGGGTGGGGCGCAGAGGCTGTCCACTGTGAGTGTTCCCCACGCCCGCCTTCCCCTGTTGCTTAGTGGCCCCCACAAGCGGGGATTGCAACTGAATCCAGGAAGCCGGCTTAGGGTGTTAGTAACAGACGCCTGCCACTTACAGAAGCACTTTGCTTGGTATTGTTTCAACGATGGCACATTGATTGGCATTCACCCCGGCACTTCCAAGGATGATTTGAATGGCCTCTAACAAACTGGGAGGTAGAATAAAACCAAGAAAGCACAGTAAAAAGCCACATGGAAGTGCAGAGGCCTGGGTGACTCTCTGAGTCAGGGCAAAGAGAGACTTGAATGGTTTTAAAGCAAGGCAGGGCAGTCACATAATGGCCGATCGGTATTCCTTGGAGAGTTCTGAGTGAGCTTGGCTTTGTTCTACAGATGTGGTCATTTTAATGAGAGGCAGGTTTAACAACTCTTGAATTAGTACCTATCGTATGCCAAATCCTGAGGCTCCACATCCTTCTGAGGGACAGCGAAAGTATAAGCAGAGAAAATACATGGGGGGCCTCAGACAGTTCTTCAGACACGGTTGAAGAATTGTTTTTAATGAGTAAGACAATTGGGCAAAAAGTAATAAAACAAAAGACAGAAATTTAACTCAAGGGGATTAAGCAGTGGCTCAGCGGTTATGGCGCTTGTACTGCATGCGTGAGGACACAAGTTCAAACCCCAGCACCAAGTACACAACAAAGTGTTGGAGCAACAAAAGCCATGTGAAAAACTAAATAAAATTGATTCTCTCTCTCTCTCTCTCTCTCTCTCTTTAAAAAGAAAAAAAATAGAAAAAGAAAAAAATTATCTCAAGCTCCTACAGATGAAATGAAGAAGAATGGTCAGGGAAGAATTGAACTCAGACTCATTCAGTCAGGATAGTTAGCATTTCTGTCACCTCTTACACTTATCTTTTCTTTGTGTCGAGAACATTGAAAATCCTCTCTTCTAGCTAATTGGAAATATTCTATACAATTTTGTTAACCATAGTCAGCTACTATGAAAGAGAACACCGGAATTTGTTCTCCTTATCTGTGGTTTTGTACCTGTCTACCAATCTCTCCTATCTACCTCCCTTTACCTACCCGTCCTCCGGCGCCCACTGTTCTCCCTGATTGCACAAGATCAACTCCTTTAGATCGCACGGATGAGTGAGATCATACGGGGTCCGGTCTTTTTCACTCACATATTGTCCACCAGGTTGGTCCGTGTTGCTGCAAATGACCGCACTTCTTCCTTTTTATGGCTGAATAGTTTCTACTGTGTGGAGGAGGAGCTGTGTATGACGTTTTCTTTCTCTATTCATCCGTTGGTGATTTCAAATCTTGTTATTGTCAACAGTGCTGGGACGAGCATGGACATGCAGATATTGCTTTGACACCCTGATTTCATTTCCTGGGGGTGTCTTGGGTAGTGGGATTGTTGGATCATACAGTAATTCCATTTTTCACTGTCTTTCAATAAAAAGAGAGGGGCAGTGACAGAGAGAGAGTCAATTTTATTTAGTTTTTCATGTGGCCTTTGTTGCTCAGACACTTTGCTGTGTACATGGTGCTGGGGTTTGAACACGCGTACTGGCACATGCCAGGCAGGGGCCTTAACCACTGAGCCACCACTTGGGCCCCCGTTTTTCACTTTTTAAGGAAACTCCTCAGTGTTTCCCACAACGGCTGTCCTAATTTGCATTCCTACCAACAGTGTATAGGAGACCTCCTTTCTCTGCTTCCCCGCCGATATTTGTTGTCCTTGGCTCTCTGATAATAGCCATGCTACTTGGGGCAAGGTGATATCTTACTGAACATATTATTTTAAAGATTAGAGAAGAAATGAATGTTTAAAATGATGTCTTTCGACATAAGGAGAGGACACCCTGGGGTACAGCTGGCCTTCTACTTTGAAAGTTCTCCAAAGTCCTTTGCTCGAAGCCCTGCCAACGAGGTGGGCTGATCAGGTGCTACCTCTCCTTCCTCTTCTAGATACCACTGTTGGGGTGTTCCATCTCCGCTCCCCACTTGGCCAGTACAAGCTGACCTTTGACAAAGCCAGAAAAGCATGTGCCAACGAAGCCGCCACCGTGGCCACCTACAACCAGCTCTCCTATGCCCAGAAGGTAGGTCCCCAGGAAGTGGACACTGTGCAGGCAGCGTCCGCAGGGGAGGCTATGTGTGCAGCCCCCTCTTAAGATCGGGTAACCGTCGCCTTGTTGGAGGTAGTACAGAAGCTCCGGGGCAATGATAGTTCATCAGGTCCAGTGCCAGGCATTGCTGCGTCAAGCCCTGCAGAGTCCGTCACTGACATTATTACCCAGCCTTATGACATCCCTGTAGGTAGGTGTCACCACTCCCATTTTACAAATAAGAAACCAAGGCTCAGAAAAGTTAAGTAAAATGTCCAATGTCAACCAGCCAGAAGGTGGCAGCTCCAGTGTTCACAAATAGCCCTGACTCCGAGACTATTCTCAACTACAACATCCAGCTGTCAAAGCAGAGACAGAGACTGGAAGAGCATCCCTGAGCTGGAGATCAGAGGGGTCAATAACCACAAGCCAGCAGTCGAGGTCCTCTGCAAGAGCTGGAGCTCCAAGGCTGGAGTGCAGTCCGTGGGGGTTGCCCAAGCTCTCGAATCCAGCAGGAAGGAATTGGGCTCTCTGTTCAGAGCTGTTCCCACCCTCTGATGCAGAGAAACCCTGCCCATTTGGAAAAGCCGGCACTGGAGTTACCTGCTGGTGATTTGTCACTGGGAGCAGAGGATGTGGCTGCCTGCAAGGTGTGACTTAGGGCCCTTTCTTCAGACAAAAGAAATCCAAAGCTGTCGCTGCCTTCAGACCTGAGGTTTCTTTGCCAATGATCCTTTGACCCTGCATCCTGGAGGGTCTGCCCTCTGCCCACCTGCTTGCTTGTTTAATGGCCAGGATCAAAGCAGAGACCTCTCTTCTACCTTGCAGTCTGTGTAAGGCCTCAGGGGACATGGCACACTGTAAGAACCTGGTTTTACACTTGCTAAGAGATCTGAAGTAGACCGAGTTTGAATCTGCTACTTGCTGCCTCTGTGACTTTGGACAAGTTATTTGACTTGTTTTTGCCTAGATCTCAACTAGCTGATAAGGGTTTACAAAGTTCCCACCTCATAGGGCTGATACAAGGGCAAAGCCCTTGCAAAAGGACCTGGCCCTGGACAAGCTCTCAATGAGTTGTTGTGACGCTGGTGATGGTGTAGATGGTGGCGGCAGTGGCAACGGCGTTGGTGATGATAATGATAATGATGAAGAATATTTGAGTTCTATCACCAATTAAGTTAAGATTCGTTAACCCATCGGCTGAAGAATTTGCAGCAGGGGTAAATGGCTGGTAGCAAATTTTTTCTTAAGAGCAGAGACAAAGGCTGGAACCATGGTTCAGTAGTAGAGTGCGTGTCTAGCATGTGCAAGGACCCAGGTTTGACCCCCAACACCACATACACAACTAAGTGCTGGAAAACTAAAACCTGATGAAAAAAATAAAATTGATTCTCTTTTTTTTCTCTCTTATTTTTTTTTTTTATTTTTAAGAGAGAGTGAGAGAGTCAATTTTTATTTGCTTTTTTATCTGGCCTTTGTTACTCTGACACTTAGTTGTGTATATGGTGCTAGGGTTTGAACCCGGGTTCTTGCACATGCCAGGTAAGCGCTCCAACCACTGAGCCACTGCTCCAGCCGCCCCCCCCCCTCTTTTTTAAAACAGAGAGAAAATGAGTATGAAAGAGTTGGCCACCTGTAAGAAAGAGAGGAAATCACTTGCATTCCTCCAATGATGCAATCAACAAAACTGTAGGCACCACCTACTGTGCGTCAGACACAGGAGCACAAATGTCAAACTGAGGCCAGCTCCGTGAGGTTTAGGGTCTGGTGGGGGAATCAGAAATTAACCAGACGATTCCACAAGGAATATGCACTTGCAGCGGGTCTCCAGTCATGTCTGTGTCCCTGCAGGCCAGGTACCACCTCTGTTCCGCTGGCTGGCTGGAGAGTGGGCGCGTTGCCTACCCCACAGCCTACGCCTCCCAGAACTGTGGCTCTGGCGTTGTGGGGATCGTGGACTACGGACCCAGAAACAACAAGAGTGAGCTGTGGGATGTCTTCTGCTATCGCATGAAAGGTAAGTGCCCCAGCCACCCCGAGCGCAGGCCATGCAGCTGCTGACCAGTCCTCAGCAGCTTCAAAAGTGAGCCCAGGTCCCTGCCTCACTGGGTATGGGACCCTGCGTGCCTCTGCTCTCCAGATGTGAACTGTACCTGCAAGGAGGGCTATGTGGGCGATGGCTTCTCGTGCAGTGGGAACCTGCTGCAGGTCCTGATGTCCTTCCCCTCCCTCACAAACTTCCTGACGGTATGTACCACACCTGCTTGGCCACCTTGGGCAGGAAGTGTCCCCTTGAAGCAGCTATTAGAGGAGGAATTCCCGTGAGAAGCCAAAGGCTTCTAGGCATGGTCGAGGCCATGAGTGTTGGGCCACCATGTCTGAATCCAAGCTTGGGGTCTGCATCATGATAAACAGGTTACGTCCCTCTCTGAGCCTCAGTTTCCTCATCTGTGAAATGGAGGGCATGATAGCGATAGCCTCGTGGGATCACAGTCACATTAAATGAGTTGATATTTATCAAGCACTTAGACTTGTGTTCCGCCCATGGAAAATTCTACATGGATGTTAGAGCTGGAATCATTATCTCTGTGCATCTGGAGCACTGAGTCTGAACCAGGGATGACCCAGTCTTTTGTCTGTAAGCCCACGTGGTGATTACCCAGTGGGTCAAATTAACATGGGGTCAACTTCCTTTCACACTGCACCTAGAGTCACATTGATATTTTAAAAGTGATATACAATGAAGAGCAAGCCCCATTTGTAGGATTTGATGTTGACTGGTCAAAGAACTAAGCTGTTAATTATAAGAATAACAACTGCTGTTTCTTGAGCATTTACTTTGCTCTGGGCACTGTACGGAGCCCTTGGGATTCGTTGAGGCATGGATAAGTTCTCCTGAAACTTTCCCGAGGGACAGCGAGAAGAAACAGCAAAGGAGTGGCAGCCCGACCCCAGCCGATGTCAGGAATCCTCCCACGAGGGTGACCCCTGCCACCCCAGTCTTCGTACAGCAGGTCCGGCCTATCTGACGAGTCTCCTCCTCTCCAGGCAGTCCTGGCCTACTCCAACAGCTCAGCCAGAGGCCGGGAGTTTCTGAAACACCTCACTGACCTGTCCATCCGTGGCACCCTCTTTGTGCCACAGAACAGTGGGCTGGGGTACAATGAGGTGAGTCGGGCCTCTGATGCCTCACTTTGGCCTAAGGTGAGTCATCTGTCACCCCAGCATAGGCTGGGCCACAAGCAGCCCCAGTTCCAGCTCCTGTGCTGGTGCTGGCCCACCAATCTGCAGGTCAGCCATCGCTTGCCATGGTCTCAGTCCAGCCCTCAGCCGCCCCAGGCTGGCTGGTCGGTGGCTCTGCTCCGGGGGCTAGACAGGCATTTCTCATGACAGTGGCCGGAAGCAAGAGTGGCAAGAACAAACCCAGTCCCACCAGTGCTTTCCAAGCCTCTGGTCACGTTTGCTGACACACCATTGACTGACAGGTCACACGGCAGGGTCCCAACTCAGGGTAGGAAGCAGAGTTACATGGCCAAGGGCCCCGAAGCAGGGAGGGTGAAGAATGGGGCTCACTGATGGATCTGTCTACCACACCCACCTTCTTCACCATAGAACTGCCTGAAGTGCTCAACCACAGCCAAGGGCTGCCCCCAAGGGCCTGGCGGAGCAACACCTCACCCCCACCCAGTGTCACCACTCCCGGCCTACCCTTCCCAGGACCACCGGGAAGCCCTGCATTAGACTAAAGATAACCTTCAATCCCACATCCTGGCTAGAGGCGAGCCTCTAGCTGAGCCCAGAAAACCAAACTCCTGAGAAAATCTCCAAAACTCCTGTGGCCACTCAGCCTTTCCCTCCTCTCCTCTCAGACGCTGTCGGGGAGGGACATCGAGCAGCACCTCAGCAACATCAGCATCTTTCTTTACGATAACCTTGTCAACGGCAGCACCCTGCCAACGAGGCTGGGGACCCAGCTACTCATCACTTCCAGCCAGGACCAGCTCCAACTGGTATGAAAAGTCCTCTGGGCTGCCTAGGCAAACCGGATGTAACACTTGCACAATTCTTGGCATGCAGTAGGCGCTCAGAATGGCAATGCTATAACCCGAAAGTGAACTCTAATCCTGTAGCTGGGGTTTTATAAACTGCGTACCAACACGCAGCAACACGCAGCGTGTGGACGGGCGGCCCCGGCCCCCTGGGGAAGTGGGCTGTCCTCAGAAGCTGCAAGAAATGAAAGCATCTTAAGTTAAGATTCTATGCCTTTGCTTCCGTCCAAACGTCCATCCCTTCTGGGCACTGACATGTGAGCTTCAAAAGACCCCTGCGTGAATGAATCCCAGTTCTGCCACGTGCTAGCTGTAAGGACTGAGGTTCTCCGGCTTCTCCAGGTCTCAGCTGCCTCTTCTGATAAATACAGACTGCAGATGGTGTGGATGGTGGATGGTGGATGGTGGATGGTGGATGGATGGTGGATGGTGGGGGTTGATTATTTCGATAATGGTGATTGGCTTAGTCAGCCTTTTTGCTGCTGTGACTAAAAGGCCTGACAAGAACAATTTTAGAGGAGGAAAAGTTTATTTGGGGGCTCAGGGTCCATAGAGGGAGGGCTCCACTCCTTGACCTGAGATGAGGCTGAACATCATGGCGGAAGGGGGTGATGGAGGAAAGTGGTTCCGGGCATGGCCAGGAAGCAGAGAGCTCTGATCATCAAGGACAAAATATGTCCCCCAAAGGCACACCCCCAACGACCCACCTCCTCCAGCCACACCCTACCAGCCCACAGTACCACTTGGTTAATCCCATCAGGGGATGAACTCACTGACCGGGTTAAAGATCTCATAACCCAGCCACGTCACCTCTAAGCCTCTTGCATCGTCTCACACATGAGCTTTTGGGGGACAACTCACATCCAAACCATAACAGTGATGTAGGGCAGGAAAGCCTTTTAAGAGAAGCCTACGCTTTTTAACATTTTATGTGAACAAGGGAGTGCTCATAAGGAACCTGAAGCCCCACAGAAGTTCAGATTCCAGCGTGTGTGCGTTTCCAGAAACGCATTCGCTGAGAAGGGAGGAAACGAAGGAGTCTGGGCTAAGAGCAGTAAACTGTGGCACAGTGATGCGGGGCTCACTGGGGAAATGAAAGGAAGGCAAGGGTGATTTCAGCAGGTTTGTACGGGTCCATCTTGGCGTCAGCCCCCAGTCTCTGGTGATGGGAATGTTCTTTTCTTCCCGGTACAGGAAGGCTCCTTTTCATAAGAAGCTTTATCCCTGCTACTGGGTAGAAAGGGGCAGTCAGGGAGCCCTCCCTGCACCTGCTGTTTCTCAAGTGCCACTAACTCAACAACATCAAGCCCAACTGGCATATTTAGAAGTGTCACATGATGATTGGTGGTGGTGGTGACATGGTGGTGGTGGTGATGGTGATGATGGTTGTGGTGATCATATTGATGATGATAGTGATGGTAGTAAAGATGGCGGTGATAGTAGTGGTGATAGTGGTGATTATATTAGTGATGATGGTGGTGGTGATCATATTGACAATAACAGTGATGGTAGTGGAGATGCTGCTGGTGGTGGTGGTGATAGTGATGGTGGTGGTGATGGTGATGGTGATGGTGGTGGTGATCATATTGATGATGATGGTGATGGCAGTGAAGATTGTGGTGGCGGTGGTGATGGTGATGGTAGTGGTGATGGTGATGGTGGTGATCATATTGACAATAACAGTGATGGTAGTGGAGATGGTGGTGGTGGTAGTGGTGATAGTGGTGATCATATTGATGATGATGGTGATGGTAGTGGTGATAGTGGTGATTATATTGGTGATGATGGTGGTGGTGATCATATTGACAATGACAGTGATGGTGGTGGTGATGATGATAGTGGTGATTATATTGATGATCATGGTGATGGTAGTGGAGATGGTGGTGGTGATTATATTGATGATAATGGTGATGGTGGTGGTGGTGATGATGATAGTGATGATCATATTGATGATCATGGTGATGATAGTAGAGATGGTGGTGGTGATGATGATAGTGGTGATCATATTGATGATGATGGTGATGGTGGTGGTGGTGATGATGATAGTGGTGATCATATTGATGATGATGGTGATGGTAGTGGAGATGGTGGTGGTAGTGGTGATGGTGATGGTGGTGGTGGTAATGGTGGTGGTGGTGATGATAGTGGTGATCATATTGATGATGATGATGGTGGTAGTGGTGATAGTGATGGTGGTGGTGGTGATGGTGGTGGTGGTGATGGTGGTGGTGGTGATGATGGTAGTGTCATTGACAATGACAGTGATGGTAGTGGAGATGCTGGTGGTGGTGGTGGTGATAGTGGTGATTATATTGACAATGATAGTGATGGTGATGGTGGTGGTGATGATGATAGTGGTGATCATATTGATGATGATGGTGGTGGTAGTGGAGATGGTGGTGGTAGTGGTGATGGTGGTGGTGGTGGTGGTGATGATGATAATGGTGATCATATTGATGATGATGGTGATGGTGGTGGTAATGGTGGTGGTGGTGATGATGATAGTGGTGATCATATTGATGA